>JAGPOW010003395.1:62857522-62873639 GCA_030014935.1 Caiman crocodilus | reverse complement strand
GCGGCCTGACCAGTGCCGCATAGAGGGGGAGGATCACCTCCCTGGACCTGCTCGAGATGCATCTATGGATGCACGACAGGGTACGGTTGGCCTTCTTGATGCTTCTGTCTTGATGCTACTTTTCTCAGTATTACAGATCCCTGAGAATTGCTCCAAACTCCCCAAAAGTATAAATGGATATGTCTACACATGCTGATTTAAGATGTTTTAGCCCGATTTAAGGTTTATTAGGAGTATGGGTCTACAATGTGCCCCCTTAACGTGCCTTAAAAATGGGCAATTTTAGGCTATTCATGCCTAAATCTGATACCTACATAAAGCAGGTATCAAATTTAGACCTAAATAGCTAAATCACATTAGGAAACATGTAGACATGCTAATGCACATTAATACAATGTGTGTCCATTGACTTGGGACTAATTTTAGCCCCAGGTCAGTCTGCACACCCGTACTAATGTGCATTATCAAGTGCACGTATAGACATGAGCCTAAATTGCCTCAATGCATATAAGGTAAATACGCATTAAATTTAGGTTCACATAAAAGTACATGTAGACTGGCCCAATATGTGCTAAACATTTTATTCACTATAAAGGAAGGAATCTTTGACTGACACATTTGGATTCCTTAGTTTATAAATTAATATTCTGTGTTTAGACCACAGAGATAGGAGCCAAGAATTGTGAATTCCTACTATGTGGCAGTTCTAACATGCGTTACCCACTACCCACTCAACCTTTCACAGAAGCCCAGCTTCTCACATACCGTATGTTGGTATTGAGGCTCCAAGGCACATGCCTTGCCAGGGATGGCGGGTTTCCTTGTCTAAGATGATGCTGCTGGGTTTAACTTAATGTTCGTGCCTATATTCCCTTACAGGACAGCTCTACACTGAGAGATCAGTGGAAGCATCTCCTTTTCTGCCTTCACTCTCCCGCTTTGATGACTTTTTCAGGTGCTAAGGTTCTCTGATGTAATTTGCCAAACAGTCACTGCATCCTCTTTCACATTTCCCTTTAAAATTTACACCTTCTGCACAGCCAATGCACCCAGTTTTGATTCCCAAAACTTGCTCAACTGTTTTATAACAAACAGGCTCAGTAAACGTCATTACACCATAGGGAAACTCACAAGACATTTCCTATGCGCCCAGTTTTTCTCTTCCCACTGTTGCAGGAATCTGAGTACTCGCCTTTTACCCCAAGAGATTTCTCCTTATCATTTTTCCTTCCTCACAATGTCAGTGTTTATTCTGTTAGTACAGTTAGCTTCTATCAGATTGCAAGCTCCTTAGAAAACAGGTTTTGTCTTTCCATTTGTTTATGATGCACCATGAATACCTCTGGCACTATATAAATATAGTGACAATAGCAGCAAATAATGTAGCTCATCTCTGCTCCCTATTGTACTTTCATGATATTTTGTCAAACTGTAAGTATTCCAAGCACCACAGGTTCCATTCTCAGCTCCCGCAAAAATCATGTTATTGATATTTCCATATATTATGTAGAATTGATACATATTTTATACCTTTGAAGATACGGGTTTTGAAAGACAATGAAGAATAATATGTAGAAATAGATATATTTATTTTGAATATTGTTTTACCATGAAATTAACTGAGGATTTTTAAACTAATATTTTTTTCCTTGAAAAAGAAATTGAAAAAAAAAGCACTGATGGTTACAGAGCCAAATTTTAAAATAATCTTTTAACCTTGTTACTTGATGAAATATAGGAGATTGCTAAAGAAGTTAGGTTTCCATTGTAAAATATATTAGGTACTGAAGATGTAAAGTTGATTTGTTTCTTTTATTAAATTAGAAATAAATGGCCTACATTTTCAAAAGTGACCAGTGATATGCGAAGTATTAGTTTTTGAGCACACAGCAACTTGATACAATAGATTGAACTGTGTTGAATATGGTCTAAATAGGGATTTATCACATGACCCAGATTAGCTTTTGTGACCCGCTTTGTCTCTATGGGTTTATTACTCGTTTGCCCCTCCCACCCTTCCCTGTCCTTCGCATTCCGAACTCTCTCTCTCTGATAGACTGCTGTGTGCATGTCTTTTCACAACATCTGATTAAATGAGCTCAGGCTCACAAAAGTTTATGCAGCTCTGATTGCATCTGTACCCAGCTGACTTCAGACTAATACAGCTAACTACCTCTTTCTGCTCATGTTTAAAGATACTCACTTTAGATAGTCACTGGTCACTTCTGAGAATTGAGGCCCACTGTGATTAGTATAGAAGTTGTATTAGTATTGCTTGTTTTAAATATCCTACCTATAATTTTTTCTAGAAGTCCAGGTTGTCCAGAAGTAGATTTTGTTTCTATGTTTGATGTGGTTTTGAACATTACCGTTTTACACACACAATGGAGATTTTACATCCATAATAAACCACTTAGCCATAGAAATTGCTTTAATCAAATATTACTGTTTTTTGTATAAGTTCCTCCAGCAAGTGACACTGCTTGAACACTTTGGAAAGTATACCCCAAAGTTTAGAAAGTATGTGGCAAAAGCATGGCAATATTTCTCCCCCTTTTCATACTTTTAAAAGAAAAATGGATTTTAGTTGACAATTAAAAACTTTGCTATCTTCTAATGCTTAGAGTGTGTGAATACACATGGTGTGATCTGAATGACTATATTATTCCATTGACATTAAAGGCTGTGTTTTGTAAAATGTTCACTGTCATGAGAATTCTTTTAAAAATGTAGTAGTGTGGTGTAATTATATTGAATGCTATCTACAAGACCCAGGAGTATGTATCAATCAGAGGAAGAGGTGACTTAAAGTCACCAAGAGCCTTTCTCCTTCCCAGTGAGCACATTTCCTGGCCTGGGGCAGCTTGGGTAGTTGCGCAGGGGACAATACAGCTATATCTTCATCATCTAAAGGTTTCCCTATAGTTAATGAACCCTCAAGCAGTCAGGTATGAAGACTTTAGAGCTCCATTTTACCGTTTATTTGTTTACCCTAAATGCATTTGTATTATGTACATTTAAGTAATAAGACAATTGTCTTCACCTGTCGTTAAACTTGTGGTACAGATTGTGTGCGCAAAATCTAACACCCAGGAAAAGAAAAAGCTGCAAGTGACTTGAATTGAATAATATAGGCCTTGAGTCAGCAAAGCCTTTAAATGCATATTTAACTGTAAGACAGTCACCAAGTGACTTGCAGGGTATAATCATTCAAATGGTTTTCTGTAAAGCATTAGAGATCATTCACCAGCTTTCTTAAAGGCATATATTTATAGAGCAGTTATTTTTATTCTGATCCCACTCACTCAGTTACTTGCCTACTTCAAAAAGCAACAATAATGCACTGAAATGTGAGATACAGCAAGTGAAGAAGGTTTTTTTAATCAGACTCAAAACTAAGCTTTTATGCATCATCTAAAATTATTACAGTTAGAATTGGCAACCGGCATGAACTAACATATTTGGAAATGTCGGTTTTATTTTTAAACAGACAAGAATAATAGTGTCTTCAAGAAGGGTGCTGAGCCAGCTGTAAGAAACACATGTTGCCAGCAGATGGCAATGTTTGAATACATTTAATTGCATTAATGCTGCCTTTTGCTCTAAGTGCTTTATCTTATTTTATTTTCTGTAACTACTTTTACCTTTTTACTACAGTAATTACCAGTAATTATTTAGGAAATACCTGCCGAGTTATGAATGTCTTTAGCAAAATAAATGTGAATACATAATGATGCATTCTTGATTATGAATAATTATAAATTACTCCTATTTAATTTATAATACTAAATTTCCACCTATGACAACAATTGAGCCTAGGCATCCTGGCTGAGAGATCTGCACTTTTTCAATATCCATCGAAGCTGCCGAGCCAGAGTGAGGGTGTCGTGCATTGCTGTGCCATTAAAATTATAACTCCTGTTCAGTTAATCTTTTTTATATCCAATAGAGTATAAAAGTCCATGTACTTTTTAGCCTCCTGTAGATAAGGGAGGGTGACCATTTCCATGTTGTCATACAAGCAAGGGGATACAATTGTTTCTGATCCCAGCATGCAGCGCAAAAGTGTGAATGCACAGAAAAATGCTGGTACACCTGTACACACATGCTGACATTAGACTCTCCTGAGACCTGGATTCCAGGTAAGGGCACATGAGGCTCCCAGTGTCACTGACCAGCTTAGTGGTCAGTTGCTTGGTGATGGAGAACAGGAAAACTGGCACTGGTCTGGAGGCTGCCCCTTTGCTTTGCAACAAATGGTCAAACATGCAGCAAGTAATTCAGGCCCAATGCCCTGCAGTTTTGCTAGTGGAGGTAATTTTGTAGATCTGTAAGTGCACCAAAATGGTTTTCTTTTACCTTTTGACTATTAGATTAAAATACTGCTGGCTTCAGCAGTATTCCTCCTCTGCAACAGTTAGACTGCTAGAGCTTCTACTAGCTTTCTGAATGAAAAAAGGTCAAATCTTTTCCCGTTGTGCCCTCCTTGTGTTCCCTGCCACTTTTTACTTCACTTGTTAAGAAATGACTTGTTCCCCTGTGTTTTTACTAAGTGCAGATGAAACTCTCTCCCCCTTCGTGTGTGTGTGTGTGTGTGCGCGCGTGCGTGCGTGCGTGCGCGCGCGCGCACGCACGCACTAGTTTGATCAACATTATCATCAGGACTCAGGACAGTTCTTCCAAACTTGGTTATTAGGTAACTTGTGTTCCTTATCTGGTCTCTGTAGAGACAAGCATGAAACTATGTAGCCAGCAAACAATGAGTATTGTTTATGTTTTGCTTGGTTTCTTGGAGACAGCAAGAGAGGCAGTGTGGGGGAGGAAGAGATAATGCTAAATTTATGAAAAGGAGTTCAGTTTAGGTTTGCCTTAGTCTTCTTTTATTCAGATTAGAACAAATGCAAAGTAGGTCAAATGTTTGGCTGATACTCCTTGACTTGTTTTTCTTCTAGTGGGAAATTTGGGCCCAAAAGAATGTGATTTTACAAAAGTTGCTTTATATTGGTAAGGCAATAACACTTGCCATGATGGGGTTTGTGTGCTAGATACATAAATTACCTTCTACAAGGTAATTTAGGGCAAAATCCAGATTGGCCCCCTTTAGCATCTCTGCCTTTTAGGCATCATAATTAGGGACCTACAGAAGTCAAGGAGGCTGCCCCCCAATTTTACCGTTCAAGCACAGTGCCAGGCACCATTTTTGCAGTGCCCCGCCCCTTCCCTTTGATTGACTAAGGGAGCCCAGAAGTCCCTCCCCAGAGACTGACATCTGTCAATCTCTGGGGAGGGGTGGGACTTCTGGGGCCCCTCAGCCAGAGGCTTGGGGGGCCTGCTGTGAGCCACGAAAATCCTGCCCCTCCTTTTGTCTTCCCCTGCCTCAGGATGCCAGGGCTCTCCTCCCTTTTCTGTTTTTGCAGCACTTCTTCCCTTCCCCTTGCTGCTGATTTTGTGTCTTTTTGCAGTCCCTGCATTTTTTCACAGGGACTAACTGAATTTGGTTTCCATAAAAATCGCAAAGTTGCAAATTCAGTAGGTCCCAGATTTCACACGATCTGATAGGCTCTTCCATCTAGGTTTTAAGCACCTAAATTTTAGATGTCTTGCCCAAAGCTGTGATTGAGATTGACAGGATTGGGTTTCCAGAACACCAGTATAGCTATAGGACAAACTTGGTGCCTCTCAAAGATGATCCAGAGTGCCTGAGTGCTGAGCAGGGAGGTGTCCCTACATCCAGCTACTAGAAAATACATCCAAGGGTATGTCCATGTCCCTGTTCATGCTCAGACATCTGACACAGTGCTGCATCTGTTATCTTGAGATCCAGACTGCTCAGAAAGGAGGCACCCACCTGAGGCCAAACACTTACTCAACAGCAGAACTGACCTCAGTACAGAGTACATTATTTCTTCAATCTTCAGTAGCAATACCCTCATTCGCCCCATAGCCTAGTGGTAACGGCAGTTGCTCAGGAAATCAGAGACCTAGATTTAGACCTTTCACCCTCTGAGGGGGATCCAAACCTACATCCTGTACATCTCCCTAACTGCCAGATTGTAGTCTAGGCTGGGTGGTGGCCTCCCACACATCCCATTGAGACTGTCCCATTGGACAGCCACGAATGCAAGATGCCTGGGACAACAAGGAGAACAAGCAAGAGGAAGGTGACTCCAAATTGTGTTTCTTCCAACTGGCTCCTGGAACCAGATATCTAGGGGCCAGATCCAAAGCAATCTTGAAGATGCCCAGGCAAGGTTTAAGAAAAATTTGGGTGCTGACTTATATTCCACATCAACTCTGTTCACAATATCTAGACATCCAGACATGGGCTACTGCAAGGAGGAGATGAAGAAGGACTCCCAAACCACTAGGCAAAAGGTAGACAGCAGTCTACCAGCTGCATTACTGATTGAAGATGACTGTGCTTCAGACTGATCACAACACTCGGTGAAAACAAAGCAAAGTTTCATGCCCCCCTCAGCAAGCAGCTCCTTCCCCCCCCCCCAGTCTGGATCACAAATGAGATGGCCTATAAGTTAGACATCTAGGTGCTCAGCCTGAAGAGCTCCTGCATATGTGTAGAAGCCTAAAGCTAAGCTCCTAACAAGCTTTGCAGACCGAAAGGTGGGCAACACACAAATGCAGACACCTCAAGAGATTTGTGTCTACTCTGGCAGAATGATTCTGGATTGCTTAGGCTGCAGAAGATCTTGAATGCATGCTTACACTCCACATGTACTGGTCCTGGCAGTGGCATTCTCAGACATGCCACACTGCTTCAGGTATGTTATCTGCTGACCTGGAGGCAGCATAGTCACATTCACACCATGCTGCAGGTAAATCAGTTAGCCAGCAGCAACATGGCCGCATATGAACAGAAGGCCATGTCTGAGCACACCACTCCCTAGCATGTTACATATGGAGTAGAGTTGCACCAAGTTCCTCAATTCTGCCTAAGTCCTATGTAGATGCCTTGTTCACCAGTCTGGATCTCCCCCTGCCCCATTCATAGCTAGTGTAGGCATTATCAATATTAAGCATTGCATGTCAGTCAGTTGGTTGTGCATACTGGTCTTCCACTCTAGTATGTTTCTAGTTGGTAATAGTATTAAATGACAGTAGCACCTAAAGTACCCATTGTGTGCAGCACCATACAAACACTTAGATAATGAACAGGCCTTTGCTCAAAGAGCTTATATCACATATAGATAAGGCATAGAAAAGGTAGAAAAGGGAAAGAGAAACAGGGAGAGAAGTGACTTGGCCAAGTCATGCACCAGGTTTACATTAGAGAAAGGAAGAGAAGCTGTATCACCTTCCCAGGACAACCTGCCCATTAAATCGTGGTGACTTCTAGGTGGAGCCTTAGCAATAACCACACACGCTCCGTTGTGTCAGATCGCAAGTGGTGTAGGGAGCCTATTGTTGTGGCTGCTGAACAGCTGTGCCCCAAAGGCCTGCACCACCATAGTTTGCTGTGGAGAGTGCTGCTGTGGTGCCCTTTTACCCTTTAACATTCTTTTAATCACCTTTGTACTGCATAAAGAAATAAACTAACATCCCGGTGGAACAGGCTGCAAGGGAACTGATATGGGGGAGATAGATTCTTCAGCAGCAAAAATAAGAGTTCAACATTGACCTTAGATTAGTTAGTTATATCTATCTTCTGCGATGTTTTTCCTGATTTATGGCCTTAAAAGGAACAACAGAATCTAAGTCAAAAACTTTTCACCAAATAAAATGTTCTTCCTTGACTTTAATTCAGAACTTAAAGGCACTTTGGTGCAACACAGGTGCTAACGAGTTTTTACAAAGAGTGAATCAGAAAAGCTGACATAGCTTACAAATTGTCCTTCTAGCCACTACTTCCTCTAAGACCTCACTTCTTTTGGTTACCTGGTACATTTTGATAGCATTTCCTATGCTTCCCGCATACCTAACTGAGTCTTCAGGTCCTAGTTCTCCTTTGTTACTCCACCCAAAATGTTTGATTAAGTATCATTTTTACTGAAAATTAGGCACAGCTTCTAGTAGTGTCAGAGTGATGATGCAGACATGATGGTCCAGGAATTGTGAGAAGCAAGGATTTCTTTGAGTGATATCTTTTATGAGATCAACTACACAATGTAGTGTACAACTCCCACATACCTTGATATGCAGCTACAATAAAAGATTTGGTAAGTTCATGCAAAGTTGTGAATGTATCCATCTTTCCCAGCACTAGTAAGAACCCTTTTTTTCTTTGTAAATATAATTTTTAATCATAGCATTGGTAGCCTCAATGTTTTCAAAGTCCAATCTGCTAGTGTTACTTCTAGTCCAGGATCCTGCATTAAGTGGGTACTATTTTTAAGAAAGCAGTTTCCCACTCTGCTCATTGTCTTAGAAAGTGGAAGGACGTCGAAGTTGGAAGGTGGCTAGCAAACTAGGAATTCTTGATATATTAGTGCTTTATGCACAAAAGCAGCAACTAAAAAAAAAGCAGTGATTTTTACTAATGTTGCAGTGCTACACAATTTGGATTATAGGCTAAAGTGTTGATTTGACTCATGGCTCAGAAATTCACCCTCCAGTGTCACATTGTACCCATTTTAATGCAAACCAGAACTCTCAGTACACACGAACACAAGTACAAAAGCTCTCAGTTTGTTCCCAAAGGTCCCCCAGCTGCTTCTGTTCCAGCTTTTAAAAAGAAAAAAGCTGAATTTTTACAGAACATATTTGTTGAGTCTTTCTCTTTAGTTTCTTCCAGACTCATCCTTTCAAAAAAAAACAACCCTGATTTATGTTATGTTATGTTATGCATATTTTTTCACATACCGCATATCTCTAAATGAGAGAAACACCTTATTTTGGGGAAGGCAGAATGAACAAATAAAGATTTTTCCAGAGTTAACAGCTGCATACAATAGGAACAGGCCATAATCTGAAGTTTATTCACCCTCCCTTTCCTGCTCAAGGTAAAAGAACAATTTTAATCATTCCACAGTTGAACTGTCAGTAGCTCATGGCTGCTTAGCCAAAAGATTCAATGGTCGCTATTGCTGAAGACTGGACATAATAGGCAGATCTAAGATTATGACAATTGCTAAAAACAGTCTGCAGGACTGTGAAATAAGAGAAGAGAGAAAAAGAATAGCAAAATCACAATTTCATCAGCAAGACTGTCAAAGAGGATAGCATGATCAGTGGAACATCAAAACCATTAAAAAAAGGAGAGTGGCTGCTTAATATTTGTTGAGTGGAGAGCAATTAGCAATTAGGAATAAAAATGCTACTGCTGCTGTACTGGCTAGAAAAAATCAGCTTCTCCACTTAAGGCATGCACCCCAGTTTTGAAAAGCTACATTTTGGGGACATGAGTTGTGTGGTACGTGAATATGGTATTTAATCCTTCTCTATCCATGTGGTTGGTTCAGTAGGTTCATTGTTCTAGTGAGTATTCTAGAGTATACAATGAACGAGTTATAAAGTACTCCAGAAACTAAAGATAAAATGTCTTTTTTTGTTTGGTTTTGGTTTTTGAATTCTAGTGGTTATTCCAACCCAATCAGTTGTGGATATTAGCTCTGCTCAGAGCCAGGGAAAAATGAAATTTTTTTCTTAGGTGTCAAAATTAGTAACATCCCTCTGTTTGAAACACAAGAAACAGTTTTGCACCCTTCCTATCCACAAGTAGCCTTGAGGGCTGTACACACCATAAATCTAGCAGAAAAGGGAAGTTTCTGTTGTGATACATAAACCAGGGTCAAGAGTAGGAAAAATTAGATTGTCTTCATAGGGCACATCCAGACATGTGCGCACGTCCATCTTGCAGTGTCGCAATGCCCTTTGAGATACTGCGAGAGGCATGTGCAGGAATGAGAAATGTTCTCACGCTGCAAACTTACAGTGTAGGGGCAAAACAAGACCCCTGGATATCAAGGGGTCAAAAAAAATCGTGGCAGAAAAAAGCAGGACAGGGCATGGTCTTGGACTGTGGCCTGAGGCAGCTGGAGACTGAGTCCTCCACAGAGATGCTCTGGTAGCAGCCAGAGTATCTCTATGGCTGGCCCTTGCCCTGGTGCTGAAGCACACTGCTTGCCCATATAGGGCTGGCAGCATGCCAGCTGCAGGGACCTGGACCTGGGCTCCAGTGCAGGTAAATAGGGAGTAGGGTGAGACTGGAGGGGAGGGGACCATAGGGGGACCCTGCTGACCCTACCTGATCTATTTGAGCTGCTGCAAGCGAACATGTTTGGACATGTGGACACACCCATAATGTTCATCTCTCTAAAGAGTAGAGATTTTTGGAAGACCATGCTTGAAAGAAATCCAGAAGTTCTGGACTAGCTATTATCATAGGTTTTATTTTGTTCTTCTCTTGCCATAAAGGAGATTTTTTTTTTCCCTAAAAAAATGTTTAGCATAAATCTAGGAGGTGGAAGGTCTGTGCAATGCTACACAAGTCTATTACATTGAAGAGGTTTCTACCTTGTTTAGAAGGTATTGCTCAATAGCTAACTCTAACATTTAGGTAGACTGGATCAGGCTGCAGGGGTAGAACTGGGAAGCAGCTACTACACGCTGGAGGGGTGGGGATGGGGGAGAGAATGAGAGAGAGAGGAGATTTCTATCACAGTTCCATTAAGTCTGAGAAGGTCTCCTGGAGAGATGCAGTGATGGAGAAATCTAGCTTTTTTTTTCTTCCTGAAGTTTTTCTTCTTTCATAAAGCTCTTATACCCTCTGAAATGTATAGCAGCATGAAACCCTGCAGATTTTTTTTAATAATCTATTAAGAATAGGGAATAGCATCTGAAACACCTTTGTGATAGACCATGCAGATGGTCTAGACTAGTTCTTAGGATTCCTCATCATCCAATCTGGAGCTGGAGAGAGACTAAACCTGAGAACCCAGCCTTCTCCTTGGGAAGAGAAACTGAGAGTGCTGCATTCCTAACAGGCATTCAGTGACCTTGGTAAGAGCTTCTTCAGGGACCACATGTTTTTTTTCTTTAGCAATGAATTGGACTGGGTGGTTCAATGAGGACCATGTTTTTATTTAATTTAGCTCTAAAGAGGCCTTGCTGTGGTCTGCTGAGCACCAGGAGCAGAAGGGGACTCGCGCACCTTTCCAAAATGTGGCCAGTGAAGTCTTAGACAGGAGTAAAGGAATATGAGAGAACCCAGTACACTTTCATGACTGCCTGCTGGCAGAGGGAGGGGCGATAAACAGTGAGCAATAATGATAGTTTCCCAACTGTAGTTCCTGAAAGGATCTTCTGGATCAGGAGTGGGGAGCCTGTGGCACATATGCCACAAGTGGTATGGGCAGCCTCTGTGTGGCACACAGCAGATTGGGGAGGTAGCAGGTAGACCAGTAGCACATAGACCAGGGAGCAGAAATCTGGGCAGAAGATAGGGCAGGGACCAGAAAGTAGAGCAGCAGATCAGGCAGGCAAGAGGATTGGAATAGCACTCAGAGAAAGTTCTCGGTTTAATTTGTAGCATCCATACCCAAAAGGTTCCCCCCACCGCTGTCCTAGATAATGCTGCTGGTTGGCCCGGTCCACCATGATGGGGAAAATGCCAAAGAGAGGCGGTTTCATGGGGTTACCACACATACCACTGCCTGCTAGAGTATCTAGAGGCCTTCCACACAAAAGCCCAAGCACAACTCCCCCTCTGATGGGTAAGTGGCAATTACACACCTAAATTTCATATCGTATCCAATGATCATAGGTGGCATTTTAAGCCACATTTACAGATTTTGATATCATATTCCCTGCTAACTCCCCAGATCCTTCTGAGCATTGTCAAAAGGATCTGAGCTAGCCATTTCTACTTGGCAGTGATCCTGTTTTCCAGCAGGGATAGACATGAAACCTCCATGTAAGTCCCAGGTATGTTAGTTGAATATGAAAGACCTTCCCACTTTATAACCTAATAAGTAGGGTACTTGCTCAGGGACTGGGAGATCCAGAAGTGGTTAGAACCTGAAAATGTTACTTTCTTCATAGTAATTCACCCTAAATACTATACCATGGGTTAGGCATTAGCAAAAAGTAACCCCACTCCACCCCTCTTGTTGATTCTAGTCCTCTGTATAGATAAACGGAAAAAATGTGGGGAAGATGCCAGAAAGAAAGCAAAGCAAGAGGTAGTACGGTTCAATGAGACAGGCACAAACCTGGAAAAGAGGGGGCCTCAGGTTCTGGAGCAACTCCTGAATCAGTGGGGCAGCATCTACCCCTGCCAATGATTCAGTGTAAAAGCACCATTGCTAGCTGGAATAAGACTCAGAACCTCTGACCACTGCACCATTAAAGTGGGTTTTTAAGCCTACCAAGCCACAGCCCTGCTGACCCACATATTTTCCCCTCTTCACAACCCAATGGGTCAACAAGCGTGCTAGAGCATATTTTCTCAACCTGTGGTATGTGTACCCCTGGGGGTATACGAGACACAGGTGGGGGGGGTACACGGGTACCCCAATACTCTCTCTCTCCCTCTTTTCCTCTCAAAAATATGGCAACAAATTTGGTGCACTGCACATTGCGCAGCACTTTACTTTTCCCAGTAATAATTTGGCGTGCCATGCTTTGCATGGCCCTGGGTTCAGCTCTCCTACCTTTAGCCAACATCACCTCTATCCCAGATACATACTTGAGTTGTGTACCCTTGGTGTAAAAGATGGCAACCCTACCCACACCAGATCAGACAACTGTCATATCACAGCCTTATATACATAACCCTTCTTCCAACATATGGCACACAGTCTATAAATATAAAATCTCCTGGAAAATTGAGTGTTGGGGTACTTAT
Source organism: Caiman crocodilus (assembly GCA_030014935.1). NCBI lineage: Eukaryota > Metazoa > Chordata > Crocodylia > Alligatoridae > Caiman > Caiman crocodilus. Next base: position 62,860,837 of record JAGPOW010003395.1, on the reverse strand, counting down.
TAAAATTTTCAGAAGTTAGGGGATACATGCTACTTAAAGGGTTGAGAAACACTGTGCTAGAGGATGCTCTCAGCAATAGCTACACAGGACTAGCGGTTTAAGCATTTTATTGCAATTCAAATACCCTCTGGTCGAAGGGGCTAGAATCCAGATCTACTACTACCTAGATAGCTGTCTCAACCACTAGTCCACTGAGTTAAAAGGTAAGAGAATTGCTGTTCTTGATCTTGTCATGATTTTCCTGCTTTCCCAAGGAGTAATATCTAAAATCCATGTATGGGAACTGCACTGCTACTATGCAGCTAGCTTAACCACTTCATACCTGTCTGAAGGTTGAGTTGCATTTGAGCCAAAGTACTCAGCTCATGTATGGGTTGAGACCTCTTTCCTCTTAGACAGATACACCCATTCTACCAGAGACCAGGAAGCACAAGAATGGGGGGAAAAAGGATCACAGCCTGTCCAAAACCCATGTCCTGTGGGGTGGGGAAATCAGAGTCTGATGTAGGTATGTTTAGAGACCTGGGTTACCTTAATCCAATCTCTTAGCTTCTGAGTCTGAATTATTTCTGCACACTGCATGCAGTAAGTAGAGCTGTTTCAGGAAGCAAATAAGAGAGTCCACAAGCAGTAATAAGTAGCTATGAAATATTACACTCACTGCAGTGGCCTGCTGATTGTATAAACAAAACACTGGTTTGCCATGGAAAACAGAGTTATGAGAGAATGTGCTATGACTGTTTCATCTGGTGCAATAGCTTTTTTGGACAATGGCCTATTATCCTTTAATTTACATGTACTTTGCTTCAAGTATGGTACAGGACACGACGTTCTGAAACAAGCAGCACTGAGAGGACAGCCTCTGTGTTTGTGTCAATTAGCCTAAGAGTTCAGCGATGAAACGCAAGAACAAAACTCTATTTTTCCATATGTTCCTACTTTACTTTGCCTTGTTTTGCAATACTGGTTTTGTTTTTGCTTTGTACTACATATTATGCTGCGGGACTTTCTCCAACAATATTTTGCACTCCACGGATGTCAAAACAGTTTACAAACATTAATTAAGCTGAACTATGTACTGTAGTTTAGTGGCATGAGATGAGAACGTATGAAAAACTGACATATGAAAATAGGAAAAATGTTGTGTTCTGCCCCGTGGTACCGGTCTATGGTCACACATTTTGTGGCATGTGACAGCTAACCCATGGTTACTGTGCCCTTTCACTATGGGTTTCCATTTATCTTGCGGTAAGACCACATGCATAAGCAATTATTGTCAAACAGCTTACATGCCAAAAAGTCCCTCCCTGCATCTCCTCCCACCCCCACTGCCTTTTCATTCTGTGGTAAGTGGGTTGTATTTCCATACCCATGCTAAAAAAATCTAAGCCCTCTGACATGTTCCTCCCTTCAGCCCTGCTTCTCTATAATTCTATGATTATAAGTAACTGATAAGTAAATTAGAGGATTACTTTTATCAAAAAATATATTACATTATTTTATAGTCAATCAAGAGCTATATAAAGATGGAGGTAAAGTTGTGAGTATGTTTAAAGGCTCTCTGGAGCAGGAACAGTTGTTCAGGCTTTGCACAGCATCTAGCACAGTGAGATCTGGGGTCACCGATCATTTAGGACAAAGTGTAGAACAAGGATGTTGTCATTCTCCCCAGAGCACGCACTATAAACCCGGGAATCTCAGAGTGAATGCCCAACAGAAAAAGAAATCCAAACTTGTTCAGATATAGCAATGTGCTTAGATAAGGTAATAACCCTGGGACCATGATTAGAATGCACTGGTGACGGCTAGAGCAAATTAGACTGAACTTAGTTTAAAACTATATTTGGGGTCATTTTTCCCCTTGTCATTGTTTTGCTACAAGGCAGAGGCCATGTTCTCTGGGCCACTGTCAACACCAGTTCCCCCATGCTCGCAGGGACACTGCTCTCAAGGATACAGTTCTTGAGGGTGCAACCCCCTGGGAACACTGAGTCAGTGGGAAAAATACATCCTACCATGCATTCACAAATATAACATGTAGCTGCCGCCTCCTCCCCCCACATTCATACCATTAGAGAGGCCCTTCTACGCTTCTGCCTCAACCCTGGGGGTCAGTGGCAAGAAGTGGTTGTAGGAACTGCATGCAGCCAGGTTATGCAAGCAATTAGGGGAAAAGCAATGCCACCAGTGGGGGTGATTATTCCCTGAAAAATCATTCAGGTCCTCCATGCCCTGCAGTTTTACTGGATCAATCTCACATTCAGGGCCTCTTTCCCCCTGACTGTCCACAGTTTAAGAGGAATCCTGGAGCAAGAGCCAACCTTTGGGCCAGGTAATAGTGTACATGAGGACCGCTATGGGGAAATGTTCCAGAAGAGCTGGAAACAGCAAGCCCCATCAAACCTGGCAACTTGATACATGTTGTGCCCCATTCCTTAAATGAAGTGTTTGAAGCTTTGTTAAAACTCTTGGGCTGAGAGAAAGGGATGACAACAGAGAGACTTGTTCCAACCCTTGTCGTGATTTGTGTCTCCACCTGGGTGCTTGGGGCACTGTTCAACAGGAGATTCCTCCCCGCACACTAGGGCAACGTCACCCCAGCACTTGAGGGCCTTATGAACCTGGAGGCATCACCTTCTGAACCTTGCCAGCACCCAATTTTTCACACTTTGTATGAAGGCACATTGACACTTGAATGACTGCCCTCCATAATGAGACATTTCCCTCCATTCAGCTCTGGTGCTAGACTGCTGCATTTTGTACCTTGGTGATGACAGGACTCGTGAAAAATAGCTGTATGTTCCTATGACCACTGCTCTTTCTAGCCTAGAGACACCTTGTTTCTCTAGCCTGGTTCTAAAGTACTATGCTGCCGGGGATGGCACATTTAGGTTCAAAATTCATGGGACAGAATAAGGGTCAGATTTGCAACTCAGTTACCCAGGTAAACTGAAAGGGAGATGCTCCAGCAGCTTATCTATACCATGTCAGCAGCAAGTCCAAGCATCAGAGGACCTGCAAATCTCTCAGACCCTCCCAGGACAAAAGGCATGAAAGCTGGTACTGGGTATAAGCCTGAAATAGCCTCAGGGTAATGTAGAAGCTCATTGGGGGACTTCAGTATCATAGTATCATAGTATCTAGGGTCAGAAGGGGCCTAGAGCAGACCATCTAGTCTGAACCCCCGCCAATGACAGGAACGAGTGCCAGGGTCAAAGGACCCCAGCCAAGTACCTATCTAATCTACTCTTGAAGATGCCCAAGGTAGGAGCAAGAACAACTTCCCTAGGAAGCTGGTTCCACATCCTAGCCACC
>JAGPOW010003395.1:62811273-62857422 GCA_030014935.1 Caiman crocodilus | reverse complement strand
GTCATAGAAGGCGACCAGGTTGGTCTGACAGGACCTGCCCTTAACAAACCCGTGCTGGTTGTCCTTCAGCATATAGTCCCCTGCCGGTCCCTCACAGATATGGGACTTGAGAATTTTCTCAAAGATCTTCCCCAGAACTGAGGTGAGACTGACAGGCCTGTAGTTCTCTGGGTCCTTCTTCCTCCCCTTCTTAAAGATAGGGACCACACTGGCCACCTTCCAGTCCTCCGGCACTTGTCCAGAGCTCCACGAGCACTCGTATAACCGAGCCAAGGGCCCAGCAATCACCCCTGCCAGCTCCCTCAACACCCTTGGGTGTAGGTCATCTGGGTCCGCCAACTTAAAGACATCCAGCCCTTCCAGAAGCCCCTCCACCAAATCAACCCTTACCCACGGCCTAGCAGTGATTCCCAAGGGGGAATACAGGCTTCCAATGGGAGGGAAGTCCCGGTCTCCGCTCAGGAAGACTGTGGCAAAGAACCCATTGAAGATCTCTGCCTTCCCATGCAAGGCATGCTCAGCCCTTCTGGTATCAGGACATGCCACGGCAGAGACAACCTGCAAGAGTACCTTGGAGGTATTGAGATAGGGTCAATATCCATCTGTTTTCAACCCCCTGAGTCCAAATCCTATTTTACACAGAATGCAACAGGCACAGAGAGATGAAGCTATCTACCCCAGGTCGCACAGGTCTGAAAGGGCAAACACAGGAGTCCTGACTCCCTGTTCCTTCCTCCCTGTCTAACAAGATGTCTAAGAAACCCGACTCCATCTCACAGCTGTGAAGAGCAGCTGAGAAAGCCCAGTCATGTTACATAAGCCCTTTACTGTTAATTCTTTGAGAACCCCTCCCCAGCAGACCATAGTCAAAAATCACCTCTTCATCCTTAGATAAAATCCTCCTGTCTCAGATCTGGATATTTCGCACCTGTCCTGCCCCCTGTAATTCCAGATCTGGGAATCAGAGACGCACACAAGCCAAGACACAGTGAGCCTGAGGTATTTTACTTGCTTCCCCTCTCAGGTTACAGTGGATAACTGGAGTGTAGGGTTATCCTAAGAACGGATCTAGGACTTAATGTGTCTTGTCATAGGAGCCAGATCCTTTGTAGGCCCCAACATAGCCACTGTTATCTGTCAGTTCCTCACGGCCAGCCAGCCCCTTCCCCTTGCCGCTTTCATCGAATCGTTCCTTGTGAGAACCTGTGTATTTGCTGGTATCCGTCAGCCTTTCCACCCCACCAACTTTGGTGGCTTTCTGTAAGAGAGCAGGATAGCAGGAGTCAGCAAAGATAGGGTTCACAATGCAATCAACCTTCACCCAAAGGGGAGGGCGGGCTGTGTGGGTGAAAGGATGCACATTCCTGCCTCAAGGTGGGGGTGCCATCTCCATGACATTAAAACCAACTTAATTCCACTCCCAGTTATTTTCTAGATTCTGTGTTGGGATATTCCTGCCCACTGCAGGTGGGATCTTAAGCAAAAGAAGTGAGGGGAAGAGGATTCTGGGCACATTACTCTGGGCAGAACAGTGGGCAGGATGCCATGCTTGGGAGTGACATGTGGCATGAGAGATTGAGTTAGGGTACTCACTGTGACTCCCACATTGGCTGGGTCCTTGCCCTCTATCAGTGCATACACAGCCTGCAGTGCCTCCTCAGGGGATTTGCTCTTGAAGCGCTTCCCGCATAACTCCTTCATAGACTGCTGAAATTCAACAAAGTTGATGGTGCGAGCGCCCTTGGTCCTGCAGCAAGACAAAGACTCATGCAATTCCCAGCAAGGTTGGAGGGGCCAGCAAAAATTATAAAACATCCACATTCCTCAGTCTCCCTGCTTTCCACCCCCACCCACAGCCGCATCTCCAGTCTGCCCCCTACTAACTTGACTTTGTTAAATACAATGTCAATGTCCGTGCTAGTCACAGCTTTCCCATCCATCACACCACAATCTTTGCACAGCTTGGAGAAGTTCTTGCATGTCATGTCATTGCCAGTAGCAGCCGTGTCCCCGTACGTTGCAAATTTACGGAAGGCTTTCTCTAATTCAGACATCCTTGGCTGGAGAGAGGAGAAGACAGAGGTAAAGCCATGGTGCCCCAAGCCCCCTGTGCATCCCAGGGGAGCTACTACAAACTATGTGAGGCCATAGAGTTGGAGTGAGAGTGATGTTAGGATAGGAACATCTGGCATTTAGACGATGGCTGAAGACAGCTAGGAATTGTGTAGGGGGGGAGGGGTATCTGAAGACATCTGGGAACCAGGAGGGAAACCCTTAGGCTTCCAGTAGTATTAACATGTATAAAAAAGGTGAGCACCCAATTCCCCTGAGCTGCTTTGAAAATCACAAATATAGTTAGAGCTGCTGCATAGCACAAGCCACAGGCTATCCTCAAGGCTGTTCCTCCTGCTTTGTGAACCAAGATGGGAAGACCAGAGCTGGGGCACTGTCAGCACAGTTTCTGTACCTCACACTTCCCTCAGTTTAGTTGTCAATGATTTCCATTTAAAGATGGGCAATTTAGTCCCAAAGCCATGGCCTGCTCGCCTACATATGCCCCTACATAGAGTTCCTGGCCTCTTGCCCTGACCCTGTATTAATTTTCCATTAATTTTAATGGGCTGTTAGAGCTGCAATTAGGCTTGAAAGGAAGGCAGGAGAAATGATATATGGACTGCGAGTGGGTGCTTCAAAGGAGCCTTCAAATTTTCAAACGGATTTGGATGTCTGACTCCCTTAGGTTCTGCTGAAATTCCTAGTAGGCCTTAGCTAAACCTACATCCTTTCAACCATTGGTTCTGTCCTTCAGGTTTCTTCTGGACAATATGTGCATGTATATAAATCCCCAATGGTCCTAGAACGCTCTAAGGGGAAAAACAGTTGCTCACCTCAGTGAGAAACTCCACTGAAATAAAAAAAAAAACCCTGCTGAGTTTAGGGGGCAGTCCTGGGTTTACCTAAAATCAGAATTTGTTTTTGCCCTCTAAAAAAAAGTTTCCCTTTTAATAATGGTGCCTCCAAACCATGGGCTAACCTGAATAAGCAGATGTTCTTGGCCTTGTTCACCGAGGCTGAGTTCTCTATCTTCTGGGAGGAGGTCGGCTACTCTGGGCCTGCAGTACCAAGGTCTTTGGGATATAGGCTGAGTCATCCATTGTGACCTCATCAGCTAATTGTAATGTCACTGCTGACTCAACTCATTCGGTTCTGATGACATCACAGAGAAGGCCAAGAGCAGCAGTCACAGTTGGAGACATAGCTTGGATAAACATTTCCCTTGAAAGTGTTGACAACCCAACCTCAAAACTAATCTAAATGCTAATCTAACTGGAATCCAATCTCAATCTAATCTTAATCTAGTATACATGTAATCTAACTCAGTCCAAACTGAAAATATAATCTTAATATAATCTCAATCCAAATTTAACTCAAATCTATCCACATCAAATGTAACCTAACCTAAATTCAATCTAAAATTCTTTTATTGTAATACAAAAAACTAGAACTCTTAGTTCCAAAATGATACCTTTTATTAGACCAACTGGAAAATGGCAAGAAAATTGTCCTTTTCTGTAAGCTTTCAGGATCAAAGTCCCTTTCATTCAGATGAAATGCATATTGTAATATGCATTCAACCTGAATGCAATCAAGCTGAACATATGTCAAGTTTATTTAAATTTAATTTAAATTATATTTGGTTTAATCTCAATTCTCAAGTTAGGTGTTATAGCCTCAGGATATTCAGAGTTAAAGTTTAGGTTAGGACATCCAATAACCTTAACACTAGATGCCTGTTATTAAAACAGGTGTTAGTGGTCTCACATTTAAATTGAATTATTGTTTTTTATTTTCTGTTCCCCATATATCATCTTTTCACCTGCAACCCTATATTTTTCTAGTCTTGTTTCAGAACCAAATTGGATTTACTGCTGTGACTGACCACACTTAATGCAGGTTAAAATCCCCTATTAGGCTATGTGAGCATTCCCACAAAGGTTTTACTCCCATTACTGTATCCTCGCTGTTTATGAATTAGTCCATGCATCTCTGAGATCCTATCATTTTATCCTTTGAATTGAACTGCTCCAGGGGTCTTTGCCTATCAATTCTGTCATTTCTGGGAGAACTATTTTGTCTGTTGACACGCAACTATAAGACAATGGAGAGCTACTAATAAGAAGATGCTGGAGAATGATAAATACTTGAGTGTGCCCTCACCGCCGACCAAGTTCCATCCTGATATTAAGTGGAGCCCCAGGTTCTAGCCCATACCCACATCTGTAGAAAGCACCCTGGGCTTAAAACACACCCACACCCAAGTCAGGGGTTTTTCTGTAAGGTAAGTAAGTACACACCTATGTTGCAGCAGAAACATACCCCAGCACTTTCCCAAGCACACCACCAGTGGTGACGTATAAGGGGTGCACAGGGGTGCACGTGCACCTCCTGAGAGCACTGGTGCACTCCCTGACAGGCCATGCCAGGTCATAGTTCTGCAGATACGTGCTCAGTCTCTGGCATGCATGAAAGCAGGTGCTAGGGATAACCTCAGAGTGTTATCACCATCATATGTCCAATTCTGGAGTATGCAAGTAGAAGTGGGTGGGTTGAGCATGGCTGGGCCATTGGCAGCATGTTCCAGCCACACTACAGTGGAGACATATTTCAGTTATGTTTGGGCCCAAGTTAACTGTGTTGTATAGAAACATCCTATATTTTGCAATGCAACATTGCACCTCTGCAATGTAGACAAGCCTGTATTCCACTAACAGCGTATGGGCTCTGTCTCTGAGCTTTCTTGTTGGAAGTCAATCTAAAGTTAGACTAGACAACTGACAGTAAGGCCATTTCTGTTCTTCAGAAAAATAAGGCTCAGCACTTCTTCTCCTTAAGTAGGTATCAGACAAGCTGCCAAAACTGCAGAACTCAGACAAGAGGTAGAGAGGGAAAAGCTGGAGGGCCTCAGCCTCATGCAGCTTGCATGGAAGGCCCTTGTTTTACTTTTGCTTGCAGAAACAAAGTCAAAGCTTTTCAGGAGATTAAGGCCATACTGAAAAATTCTGGGGTTTGATCCTTTCACAATAGCATGTTTCTAGCAATCCCATGAAATCTTTCACATTTCTAACTTCGCAGTCCAATTCAAAGTTCAAGAATTTAAACTGTTTGGTGGAAAATGATTGTTTCAGTTTTCCAACCAGCTCTACTGAGAAACCAAGAGGCAGCTGGCCAGGTTTTTTTGCCTTCTGAAATTTCATGCATGTGTACACTGTTGGCTCCTCCTGTGCACGAGTCCTGTTCCTACAAAGGCTAATCGAAATAATTTGGGTGAACAAGAAGACAATAAATCTATTTAAGAATACTTCTACTCTGAAATGTGAACTTGTACTTGGACTCCCTGTTTATTTTCTCTCCGTTTATTTAAAATGGAGGAATTAGCTGTAAAGCGTACTGTTTCTTAGAAGACGACATGAAATTGATAGATCACATGGGAAAGTTGGTTTAAAATGTTCCAGGCACATTGTTTCAATGAACTAAAAAAAGAGAGAGATTAATTTGACCCATTGTGTCAACAGTATTCTTCAGTTCTTGTATGACTACACGTCAGATTCTTTCTGCCTTCAATTATGTGTCCAGGACTTTCAAAAAAGTCTGTACAAGAAAGAACAGATTTCGGTCCCATGTCACCAGTTAAGGATTGAAGCAGCTGGCAGCCTGTTACAAGTTTCACTCCATTTGAGGAGGTTTGCAGTGGGTATCTCATGTAGACAGACACTGAATACACCAGAGTGAGTATAAATTAATGCTTTATTTCCTGCCACTGGGGATGGTCACAAAAAGGCCCTCCTTTGTGGCTTCTTTAAATAACAGTTTTGAACAGACCCACAAGCTCCACATCCCCCTTTTTCTAAAATGGATCAACATTAAAAACTTGGCAAAGTGTTAAAGATACAGCAGGTTGCCTAAATCTTCAGCTGCAAGGTGATTATTCTGCACCAGTAAAACACTTAGCTCATAAATAAAGAACAGAAGACAGACTTCTGTTCAAACACAAGATTCTTCAGGAAAGTCTGAGGACGGCTTTGGCATTATCTTTCTGGAATCAAGGTTATTTATTTAAATGAGAAAATAGCACTTTGCAGGGACTAAGAAGAAAATGTCAGGGCACTTTCAATGCTAAAGCAATTCACACTGGTGATTCAGAGCAGCAGAACTGCAGGAAAAGGAGACAGACTATGAAACTCGTTAGGAGGCAAAAGGAATATTAAGTTCTGCTATCGTGAATAAATAAATTCAAAATTATACTTTGGCTCCTAGATTTCATGAATTATTGCCATAATCATATAAGCCTCTCTGTTCACATGCAGCTATGTATAGTGTAACCTCCCTTTTTTAGCGCCAGGAGCAGAGAAATTACTTGAACGATACATTAACACACTGACAATTCCAAGAACAGTATGAAACATTTGAAACCAATAAAAATGAGCTTTTCTTATTCAAGATGGATCCAAACAACCCTGAAACATGGGGAAGTTTGAAATCCAGAACCAGATGTGGCTCTGAGTTTTATGCCATGAGCCCAAGTAAAGTTGAGATATATAGGACTGTAGTTTGAGATTTAAATCTTTACTTTCCTGAACTCCAAGTAGATGGAAAATAAATTGTTCTAGTTACAATAAAAACAAAATATGATAAAGTAATATGCAGTTCTAATTTGAAAGTCAATTACCATGTTTGCCTCACTAAACAAATATCATCTGTTTGCTGTAAACGTATGGAAGGAATAAAGAGGTCAGATTAAATCAGTTTTATAAAAGAAATTTATGGAATATACAAAATAAAAAAATAACCCTGGTTTTAAAAATATGCCAAACTACTTCTCAGAAAATAGGATAAGACAAAAGAGATGGAGCACTAAAGTGTTCTTAACTTTTCTACAGCTATTTTATTTTTTATGTTTTAATGGAAATTTTAGCTTTGGATGTATCCCATTTGGGCTCAATACCCAACAAAAGATCTGAAATGTATAGTGTCCACAAGTACTCCTTCTTTGTAGCAAAGCATTTTTCTGTCCATTCTACAGTGTAAATCCCAGAATAATGGTAGCACAAGATCCTATCCTGGTATATGAAAATTTGTGCATGGTAAATGACTTTCTTTTGCAGTCACTCTGTGATAAAGCCAGAGCCCCAACCAGCTTTCAGAAATCAGAAATTTTCCATCCTGTCCATCCCAACCTGTATATTGAAAACACTCACCTTAATATATGATTCTATAAATAATCATAATCATCACCATCATCTCTTTTTTTCCTGAGCCTAGCTCCTCTGCCAGCCTATTAAAAATCACTGGCTTATTGTATCTGATGCCAAGTATCTAATGCCAAAAACATAGGGGGGTTGTTGATTATTGCTTTGACTTATAGTCAAACTGGGCATATCTACACGAGATGTTTTACTGTGCAGTAAGCATCCACATCTACGTACGTAGACACTACTGTGCAGTAATTGGTTCTAATCACACATACATCTTCTACCTGTAAATGCAAGTAGCAAATTTACTCATGATTAGTAACTGTGCAGTATCACATGTGTAAACACCCGACTAGGAGCAAATGTGCTCCCAATCAGCTGGGTAGCAAGGGATGGGTCTCTGTCTCCAGGAGCTGCTTGCTGCTGAGGTGGGCTCTGCCACCAAAGCCTAGGCAGGGGCAATATCCTGCTGCCCCAACATTGGGGAGCTCCCAGCCCCCACTCCATGATCCAAGCCCTTTATTTACAAGCTCTTTATCTCCCAGTGCCAGCTCTGTGGTCTTGCAGCTGTGATGCATGCCTCCTAGCAGCAGACTGCTCCCACTTCCTGTGGCCCTGCAACCAGCCCCTCCAGCAACTCTAAACTCCTCCTGGGTGCTAACCCCTGGGCCAGCAGACAGCTATCTCCTTGCAGGGGCTGGGACATTGCTTCCTGCCCCTGGGAGCTGCCTGCTGCCAGACTGGGCTCCTCCATCAGAGTCTGGGCAGAGACAATGTCTTCCTGCCCTGGCAGCAGGTACCTTCCAGCCTCTTCTCGATGATCACGGGGCTGGGAGATCCTTATCTCCCAGTCCAAGCCCCACAAACTCAGGATCCAGGCTGAGAGATCCCTGTATCTCAATGCCAGCTCTGTGATTACGGGGCCACCACTGGGAGATCCTTATCCTTACCTGAGTCCCAGGCTGTGAGAGCTTTATCTCCCAGCACCAGGTCTATGATCACGGGACCAGCACTGGGAGATCCTTCCTGTGGCCCTGTGCCATCTGATGTCAAGTATCTGTAGCCCTGTGCGCAGAGCTGCTGCTGGGAGAATAGGGTCTCCCTGAGCCAACCCCATGGCTGCAGGAGCTAGTGCTGGGAGATAAGGATATTGTCCCTGCCTGGGCTAAAGCGGCAAAACCCACCCCAGCAGCAGGCAGCAACCAGAGACAAGGAGCAATGTCCCATCCCTTCCACAAGACAGCTGTCTCCTGGCCCCCACACTACCATCTAAGGGGAGCCTAGAGCTCCTCCAGGTTGCTGCAGGGGTCGATTGCAGAGCCACAGGGAGCAGGAGCAGTCTGCTCCTAGGAGCAGCAAATCTTCTCCCATGTCCCTGGATATGTAGACATATGCCCAGGAGAGTTTACTCTTAAGTTGTTTACTCCTTGAGTAAACTGCTCCTGGACAATTCCCACATGTAGACGTGCCCACAGTATCCACAAATAGCCCTGCAGGGCTGTCGAGAAAAAAACATGCTTTACCAGCTGGGTATTACTCTATGTACATTACTCTATGTAGGATGACATTTTCAGATCGTTAGTACTAGACACTGACTTCACGTCAAATAGAGGCTTTGTCTGTAGTTGACATAGGCAAATGTCTTTTGGGAGGAAATAGTTCATTGATTATAAAGTGTGACAAAACATTTGGTGACTTTAGTACAAAGGTGAGTGTAAATATTAATCATTCAAGCTTCCACCTACAGACATACTGCAGATAAAAAGCATAATCAATATTAATTGGTTATGAATCAGGTTCCAAAAACATAAAATAAAATACTTCAGAAAACATTCCAATGACCAAAATCTGCACTTGTCATTCCTTTTGTCCAACTACACTGGATGTAAAAAAAATAAGTCAAGGGCAGCCCTCATGAATTTACTGGCACTCCAAATAGTGGAATATGTTTTGTCTTGATTTTATTTGAAGAGCTGAAATTTTATTTTTCTAGGAAGACCTCCTCCTGGGATAGCCCCCCTCACCCAGCTCATACGTAGTCTGCTGTTGAAGAAATTCCTTACTTTACCAGAGGACACTTGGAGATCGGTCATAGCTGCCATCAACCTCTGCCTGCACTGAGGCACACATCCCTGCCCCCGGCCATGCTCAAATCCTATGGAGCACCCCACCCCCTCCCCCATACCTTAAACACACAACTCCCCCTGCCATCTGCTACACTGTGGGGCATCTCCCAGGGCACCCAGGTACACTGACTCAAGGGGGTGTGCTGGACCAGGAAGATGCAGCACTGGGGCATGGAGGACAGGCTGTATACTACCACCCAGAGCCTAGCAGCCCAATCATGCCACAGGTGGGTCCCAGGGAGGATCAAGGGACACTTCTCCCTCAGGTGACATGGCAGGATTGGGATGGTGGGAAGGTAGGCACACAATGCCAGAGACATGTCTCTTCAGTCAGCCTTTTTTTACTGCCACAAGGCTCCTCCACCAGGTTTCATGCACTGTTCCAGATTACATATGCTGTGAAGCTGGTCAGTCTTCAGAAACCAGAGACTGAACAGCCCCATGGCTTTATGTGCATAGACTGAGACTAAGTCTGAGAATCCAAATAGGGCTATTTACATACCTAGAGGCTCAGCTGATTCTAGGTCACTTTGGGTGCCCACCCCCACTTTAGCCACACTGCAACAGCACACTCTGGCACCTACTCCCCACCCCACAGTCACCAATTATCTCCATGCTTCCTGGTCAGAGGAGCCTGCCTGGGGATGCAGACAGGCCAGGCAAGTTGCAGTGGAGTAGACTAGCCAGGAGGGGCAGAGGGAAAGGGGCTGCCACAACACCTTTCCATATGGGCCCCAACTTCACCCTCCCTCCTCATCCAGGAGCTTCAGGAGATTAAAGATTTTTATGGCCAAGCACCTAGGAGAGATGTCAGCCTCACTTCCTGCCATAGCAAGGTCACTATCAGGCAGCCTGTAGCCTCGAAGGGAAGTCCCTGCAGGCTTCACTGTAGGAATCCCTGTGGCTAACACGTGCGCTCTGCTGAAGCCAACTCCACCTGGGTCTCTGGTCCCCGCCCTCTGTCAAGTACCCTCTCTCCCTGCCCCCCCTCCTCGCCCCGGCCCTCATCCCCATGGCCAGAGGCAGCAACTGCAGATGTCCCCTTGGGCCTCTCAAATCATCAGCTCTTGGATGTGGGGAGCAAATGGGCAGATGTAACCTGTTCCAAGGGTGGACTGAAAGAAGCAGTAGGCTCAGGAGACTCTACAGAGCCCCTGATTGAGACATCTCTCAAGGTACCCCTTTGACTCCAGAGGGTCTGCAACCCACATTACAACCAAGCCACCAGTGTCTTGGAAGAAGGATCTTTGTGAAGATGTGCTGCCCTGGCCACAGGTTAGGAAGTCCATTCAGCCCTCTGGGGAAGGATGCCCTCACCACCAGGTAGTCCTGCCTGCACCTAGGGAAGAGCCTCATGCTCTTGATTCTCCATCTTCTTCCAGAATGAGTCCATGCTCAGGTGGCTTCCAGGGACCCCTTCTACTACAGAAGTAGCTATAGTAGGGGCATCCATAGTGGCAAAGAGTGGGCAGAAATTGTCTCTCTAGAAAAAAAGCCAAGGGTGCCCAGAGTCCTACTGTCTAGTGCCCATTCCCCATTCTCCCACCCCCTGGGGAAAAAAGAACAGCGGAGGATGACACCTGATCCCCATGCAGAATCTGAAACTGGTGTGGAACCCCACCCTATGCCCACCCCAGAGAGGGCAACACATGTGGGAATATTATTTAATAAAGAGTACCAGGCATATGCTAACCAACTTCCTATGGACAAGGCCATGAGGACCTGCCCTTTCCATGCTGCTCTATGACAGAAACCAGATGCAAATGAGGCACCAGCCTATGCTACCACTCAGCTTACCTGGAGCATCAGAAATCTGTCCAGATGCAGCATGATAGCTGGCAACATGCCTAGCCAGGACTCTGATTTCTTGCTGTTTCTCCATGCTGTCACCTGGCTCTTCTGTTCCATGCCTGATAGAATTGTTTCAGTGGTGCTTCCTTGTCTGTCCCAGCCAGGTCCTCCAGGCTTGTGCCTTTGGCAGGCCAGGCAGCGTGGCCAGGTGCTACCTTCTCTTCCTCCTCCTTCTCTTATGTGTCCAGATCCTCAATACCCTCAGCCGTGTCCAGAGGAATGCCACATTGCATGGAAATGCTGTTTAGGATGCAGCCTGCCGCCTTTTCAGGGGTATACTGTACTGTGCTACCAGATGTGTGGGGGCAGCACCAACAAATTCTGATAAAGCTGTTTTATCGCAGATTTGGTGGTCTCATCTCTTTTTGTGCTATGGTGCCTCTTGTCACGGTGCACGACAAGGGTGAGGAACCACAGCTGGAGGAGATAGCTACAGTTACCTAAATGAGAGAAACAGAAAGATAGCTGAAAAAGCAGCCCTCTCCCCCACCCCATCCCCTGCTCCCCACACAAGTCATGCCTGCTCCAAGCCCGTCTGACCACCCTTCCAATGTTAAGTGATACATACTCACCACCATCACGTTCACGGCATGGATGCCATGTCTGCTGATGAACACATGGGGAATCCTGCAAGGGCCTGTGAATGTTAACATACATCTCATCCATGGTATCCAGGACTAGTAAGGTGTTGGCAGCTCGAATGAATTCCCACGTGGTGCATGTCCATGTACCAGAAGCCAAGATGAAATATGGGGGCTGGGGAGGATACAGGATGAGTGCCCCAGAATTGAGTCAGGACCATGAAACCATGAACTTGCTAACCCTTGTCGTCTGGACAGCCAGTCAGCCCCCTTGAAAAGCTGGTGAGGCTAATAAACACAGGCCTGCAGCAGGACAGGAGCACATGGACAGTTTCTATGGCAAGCTGCCCTGGCCCTATCGTCAGAACTAGGGTTCGAAGCTGGGCTCCCAGTGCAGTTCAGTGCCACCAGCAGACAGAACTGCGGGGTTCAAGAACATGCCACAAAATTGGCTCTGCCTATCACCTGGCCAAGTCCTACTCTCAAGACATCTGGCCCCACTGCCTATCCCAGTGGCCATCCATGCACAACTGCCCTCAAGAGTGCCTCCCAGTTTCCCAGCACTGCCTGCCAAGGTACACTCTGTTCCCAGTGTCAAGCTAGTTACCCAGTCTATCTATAGCGTGGCTTTGCATCCCCCTAAATCTTCCCTCTAGCCTCTAATCTGGCCATTGGTCCTCACAACTCCCCTGTATGCCCTGAAACTATCTCTGCTCTCTCTGGGCTCCCTTCAGTCACCTCTCTCTTGCTACCTGGCTCAGTTGTGTCTGCCTGCCACTCTCCCTACAGCTGTTCTTAGGGCTCCGGGGGCCCTTTTATTAGCTCTAGGTGTGATCAGACTGCTAAGTGGTTCAGCAGGACATCTGGAGTGAGTAGTAAAGCTTTTTGCATGACTAGCATTTCTAGCCCACCCAGGGCCTGTTCTGTGTAGCCTCTGGACAGCTACGGGAAGAGTAATAGAAGCACTAGGGGGTACAAACAGCTACTATTCATCTTTGCAAATGATGTGTGACTGCTCTGCAGTCCAGGCAGTTTATGTTGTCACAGCATAGCCACATCTAGGTGTGTTTGGAGGAAAAGAAAGCACAATCACAAGTAGATGCCCATTTAACTGGCACTTTTAGCACCATTTAAGCAGCTACTTGGAGTAATAGTATTCTGCCCTGAGAGTTTCTGACACAATAGATGCCATTTTTCTTAAGTTATAGGAAGAAGTTCATTGCCTTTAGGTAATTTCAACTGCTGCTAACCTATTTTTAGGGAATTGTGTGAATATATATTTTTTTTAATTTCAAAAGAGGCACAGCTTATTGCAAAAACAGTCTCCAGCATGAGCAGGCAAGCCCAGAGAGTCTATTGACTGTATTTTAGAGAAATCAAATGCAGCGGCCTTTTAGAACAATTTTTATAGAGAATATACAATATGATTTTAGGCTGACAAAGAATATACTTGAAAGCTATTGTATGGAATGGAAAATCACCTGGCTTTCTTGCAGTAGAATAACCATGCTCACTCAAAAGAATCTCTCTCAGATGAATAAGAGTTTAATAAGAGAGATGCTTAGATGCTTCTCTAGCCCCCTGGGAGAAGAGTTTATCGGTATATTCTTGACTATGGTAATGTGGATAATACATATTTTAACAGAATGAAAAAGTTTTGCGTAGAAATTAAATTAATCATTTATGATGCTAGACAGAAAGCATGCTGAATTGTCCTTATCTGTTTTAAGAAAGATACAGTAACTTATATAGTAAGATCAACCAGAAAGCTTGAGCGATACTATTGGTAAGACTACACATATGGTTATTTAACTTTAAGTACTTAAAAGTTTAGACAGATTTATTCAGGCAGGTAGCTTAGACATAGAGAATACTAGTGAGGAAAGACAACTCCTATAAGTAAGAGAGTTAATAGAAGCAGCCCCAATATAACCTGACCTGTTAATTTGTAACACTATAATTAGGGATATACACTTATGACACATAGAAGGTGAAAAAAAAGTTGTATAATTCATTTCAGGTGGAGGTGAAGATTATACCTTTAATAAGAAAAAAATAATCTATTTGGAATGTTTTCACTTTCTGTGACAGTCCAAATGATATTGATGCTTCTGATGGGGGGAAATACAGGCTGTGATCATCATTGGAAGTATTTTCCAGCCTCATGACAGACTTTTGAAAGACAGAAAAAGACAGAAAAAGGGGTGTGAAAATGTTTGCTCTACTGTATTTACTGGGGCTACATATTTGCAAGTCAGACTAGAAACTTGAAATTCTCCTTAAGTGCAGAAACTCTATTAAATTGACAAAGTTGTCTTTATAAGAACAAAGCTACCTTATTAAGAAACATGGTATATAATAATTGTCTCACATTAAAAGAAAAACCAAGCTTTCATTCGGATGCATAATCATGTTATGATGTTAGGCATATTTGTCGCTAGTGTAACCCCACAGACTTCATCAAAGTTATATTAGGAATTAATTTAGCTCCTATAGTCTATTTTCCTATTTTGATAGAGCTGCATTATAATAGCTCCCTCCACCGGCAAAATTGCATTTGCCTTGGACTTGATTTGATTAAATTATCTGGGAAAGAGTGATCTTGTTTTAGCTTGTTTCAACAAGTCCAGCTATTTGCATACTGTTCCAATAGCATTCTTCTGTATGCAGGAACCCCTTGGCAGCTTTTCAACACTAATCTAGGAAAGCATATCTGAAACTCCTCACACCTTGTGTGTACTGTGCTTACTGTACTAGTACAGAAGCTGATGTTTTTTCAGCACTAAAGTAATGCTTATTTAGAGGTACAAAAAAGATTAAGTTAAGGCCATTTTAATGCTCGCATTCTTGCTTACAAAAACTAAGCACATAATTTTCAGAAGAGGATACAGCACAAAAATGGCAAAAGTTTGCCCGAGGATCCCGAATGCCACTGCTTTCCAGTGAAATTTAGGCTTCTAAGTCTCTTAGGCACTTTTAGAAACTTACCCACAGTAACACAAGTTCATGCCAACATTTAGATCGCTGGAAAACTCCAGGGCTATTAAGCCTTCAAACACCCATAAAGGAGGAGGGAGAACAGATTGCCCTCTCTCTTGCCAGCCAACAACCTTAATGAGAAATTAGTTACACCAGAATTGGTGTTGGTCCGTAATTGCAATTTCATAGCAAAAGCTTTTTTCTCCTTTTCCTGCTCCCAGGAATTGCATGTTCAGACCTTGGAGAATGTTATTTTGAGCTTCTAAAGGCAAATTTCAAACAACAGGGAGGAAAGAAAACACATAAAAAGTTAACAGACAACATTCTTCCAACTTTTCAGCTCTAAACTATCACACTAATCCACTAACAGGATTCTCTAATATAAATGCATAAAAGTCAAGGCTCGATTAATCACTGATTTGACCTTGTTTGGAGAGATACTAAAGACTGGAAGAGCTGAATTGGCAAAATACAAATTCCTGCTGCAAAAGTTTCTCTCTGCATGCTGCACTGCATGCTGCACTGCCTGCTGCACCACGTCACCGCACCTCACATTCTAAGGAAAGAAGCAAGGAAACCATTTACGCACCACTCTGATGAATAAGTCTCAACAAAACCTGATTTAGGCACTGAATGGAGATTAATGTTACATATTAGAACTCCTTGTGGGTTGCATAGTTTTCCTGCTCTGTGTTTAACAAACAATATTACAATGTTAACCATCTCTCATGAGTTCCCAAAACAGAAGCCATGAACAATTAGAATACTAAGGTTTATAAAGACACAAACATGTTTCCATCAAGAACTATCAACAGGAAGACAACCCAGGGATTTCTTTAGGTATCTCGCCTTGGTAGGAAAATTCATGACCCATTTGGAAACGCACTATTTATTTTTTTTTGCAAAGGAAGGAAATTGTCTCTTGTTTGCCATCAAAGAAAGACTGATATGGCCAATGCTTCAATGAGAGAAAAGGGAAAACAAGGAGTGAGTGAGCAGGGAGACTGAATTACCCTCTCACCAAAACAGGATCTTAATGCTGAAGTGAACTGCTAGATAAATGAAGGAAAGTCCATATGACTGCACTTGTAGTGAGAATGGGTTTCAGTACCCAGAGCTGCCAGGCTGGTATTTTCTGTAGATATCACAGTCACCAAAAATTCTTTTTGAACATCACAAAAATAGAGAAATCAGGTTAAGAAAAGCCATTGTTTTAATTTTGCCTTGTGTTCCCCTGCTTGCTAGTTGAATCTACCTGTTCTCTCTCACTGGGTATACAAATTATTCAAATGTATTAATATTAATATGTGATTATTAATTAGGAATACAAATTATTAGCTCTGTGGAACAGAGATTTTCTTTTTACTGTATTTACTTCACAGATGTAGTCCAGATACAGGTTAGGGCCTGAGGAGGCCCTATGCAACTGCAATGCACATACTTAAAGTTAGGATGCCCTCAAAAGTTGATTATTAGTTTAGGTATAGCTGGATCTGGCCCCTACCTCTTCAACCCTCTCCACAGAACTGAGGACAATGGGAATTCCATATTATCAATGTTATTAAATAATGATGTTACAGTAACATACCAAGTCTACTCCACTCACCCTCAGTACTCCTCTTCACATAGGAGGGTGTTGCTGGAGTTCTTTGGCCTTTGTTCCCAAAGGAACCTTTGCAGCAGAAACAGAAATTAGGGTACTCTGATGCTGTTCTGATTTCTACCATGTCTACTTGTTTAGCTTGCCGAAGACCATGGAAAAATGCTAAGATACTACAAAATCCCATTTCCCTTTCTCCTGTTCCCTCTTCTGTATCACATGCAAAATGGGGAATCAACCCTGGTGCAAGATTTCCTAAGAGAAAAGAAGTTTGAGCTCTATAAAATACTGTCTGTTCAAGGCTGGCTGGAGGAAGGCTTGAAAAACTGTACACTGCTACAGACATGGAGCCAAATCATCACAAGCTAGAATTTGGCCCAGGGAGAGCAAGGAGTCTAATCACATTGGGAGTGTCCTGGAAAGAAGAAAATGCAGAAAGACAGCAGGAGAGGCAGCTGTTTCTTTTACCTTATTGAGACATTTGCACTTTGTGCAAAGATTTTTGCATTCACTTTGCACAAATGGAAATGGCTTCATGAAAGTGGAAGGCAGTGAGAAGTAAGATTTCACAGGGCCTAAGAATGTGCCTCCACTCCAGTTCTTAGGGGAACTGCAGCTTGTGTAGGCCTACCTGAGCTAGCTTTGGCTAGTTAGCTCAGCTAACAACAGCAATGAAGCTGTTGGGGACACACACTTCAGTGCAGGCTGCACAACTGGGACCACAGGCTTTTGTTCAGATGACCAGCCTATGCCTCCATAGTTACCTTTATTGGTACCTGAGCTAGCTAGATTAAAACTACTTCCAATATTCTGCAATTACAGTTCTGTGAGACAGAGAGATACATTCTGAAATACAGTAACTAGAATAGAAAGCCTTGTCCCCACCAGGAGCATGGTTCTAGCATCTGTGCTCTTAGTTAGTCATCTACATCATGGGTGTTAAAGAGCTGGCCCATAGACTGGATCAGGCCCATGAAGCTGTATCATCTGACCCACTGGTCTATCAGCACGCTACCATAAATCAGAAGGGGGTGGAGGAGAAGGGGAGAGGAGGTAGGACCCTCCACAGAATTCAGGACCCAATCAAAATGGTCAGCAAAGAGTGAGGGCTGTGAAAATACAGCTCTCACCTGCCCTGTGCCCCCAAATCCCCACTGGACCTTCCACAGCTGCTACTGGCACTGTGGATCCAGGCCAGGAAGAGCCATGTGGTCCAGATCTGACCAGGGCCCAAGATGAGTTTAATACCCCTCAGGCTACATAATCTGAGCTGTATCATTTTCAGAATGTATTGTATTAATCTTCTTAAGTTAACAGAGTCCTACTGCGGCAACAGGACAGCCAAGTGACAAAAGTGCTGAGAGTAGAAATTCAGAGCAGTGAAAAGAGAAAAGCAATGTCAAGGGACCCAAGAGTAGTTCCAGCTCTAAGAAAGATGTCCAGCTGAGAGGACTGACTCTTGATTATTTCCTGTCTCCTTATTATTACATGGTATGCATTGCAAAATAATCTGCTTCATTTTAAACGTTTCCTCTGGGCCAGATTCTCAGGAAGTGTAAATCAGTATAGGTGCACTGAAGGCAATGAGGCTAGGGCCAATTTACACGAGCTGAGAATCTGGCTATAGATCCGTATTTTTTCTGAAGACATAGCAACAGTCCTAAAATGTGTCACAAAACCAGATCCGCACTGAGCTCTCTCTCTCTCAACCTTTCTGGCAACAGCTCTATAGAAAGAGAGTCAGTTAGGAAAATATACTCTTGTTTTTTAAAAGAGTAACATTTAAAGAAGGGGGCTGGGGGAGAGAAAGGGAAAAGATCTTTTCCCTTTTTCATTCTTACACATGGGCATTTTGCTGCACCATGGAGAACGAAGTTTTACTGGACATAAGCCACAGCTCTTGCTGGATATTTCCACAAGCCCAGCTAAGCGGAACAGTCCCATCACTGTCAGGTCAGAAAGAACACACAACATTTTACGCAACTATTTTTGTGGTGGGATCAAATGGCCTGGTATCTGGGACATCTGCCGGAAGCAAGACACCCTTTGTGGGAGTCTACAGCTCAGCTGGCCTCACTCTGCTGCTTGCTGAAGCCACAGCCTAGGACTGCTTTTCAGGTCTGGTTAAGGGGAGAAAAAAAGTAAAACCCAGCCTGTTTAAAGCTGATATCAGTCAAGCCCTGTGCTTCTATCTTAGGTGAATCTTGTGCAAAAAGAGAGAACCTGAGGCCAAAACAAATCCTATTTTTGAAAGAGGGGCGGGTGTGAACTCAGGCTTGTGGTACACACAGCTCAGGACCTCACCACCTGCTCCTCCTAATTATAGGAGAATCCTGATCTTTATTAGCAGTAAAATACACATGCACACAAACTCTCCGAGTGCAACGGTTGAACTGACAATTTCAGCCAACGGCTCCTACATGGCAACAAGATATAAATATAAACTTCCATGACCCCAAAGTGTCCTTTTTCTTCTCTAGCACTTGGATTTCATCTGTGACTGGATTTGTAGTGTCTATTTCATGATAAATAATTCAGTACTGAGAGCTGCCTGGTCCCTTTCATCCAGGCCCTCCATCCCCTTCAGAAGCATCGGATGCTCCAGGTATGGCTGCAGGGCAGCAGATTATTGATTTTTTTTTATTATTAATATCAGTTGCTCCAACATGAATGAAATGAAAGACTTTGCTGTGGTGTTAACTTCATCTCCTATTTGGCAGAGAAAGCACCCAGTGTTTGGTCACAAGAGGGTTAGAAGACAGAGCATTTTTATTTTCATAACTGCATTGTTTGAGCCTGCTAAAACAGAGGTGCCCATCCTCTGGTCTGTGGTCCAGATCTAAACCATGGAGTCATGTCATCCAGCCTGAGGGGCTTCCCATGAGTTCAGAAATTTGCTGGGGGAAAGCAGTAGCAGTGTTAACTGCCACTACCCTGATGCCAAATTTCCAGACCTGTGGGGAGCCCAGTGGACCAGATAATGTGGCCCAGTATGCTATCAGCCAGATGTGTGGCTGGATCTGGATGAGTGGGGCTGGACTGCATGTGGCCAGATTCAGTTTGTGGGATCAGGCTCCTTGCAGGGTTGCATTTGGCATATGGTGTCAGGCTGGTGCACTAGATCTCATCCATGAACCAACCACACACATTGACTATGCACATGATCTGGTCTGTGAATGGACCCCACACCACTTGTCCAGCCCTCAAAGCTGGAAGTTTATGCATCAGTATGGTAAAGGATAAGTAGGATCAAGATATATACATAGAGCCAAAGCTTTCTTGATTTATTTATGGCACACGGTCAACTGGATGCCAGTGGGACTACTTATTTGAGTAAGGACAGCAGTACTTGATCCTGAGCTACAAGGATATCTATTCATGCCTAAATTCCATAGACACCAGTAGGTGATGAGCACACTGTGGAAGACAGCATAGCCCTACAAATCTCAATACCAAACTATTTGACTTGACATTTTTTTCCTAGCCTGGCCCTTTCTGACATTAAAAATAATGAATGAACCTCTTGAAAGTGAGTTAATGAGGAGAAGACCTCTTGCAGGTGACTGAACTTTGTGGTTTACTGTTTATGAAAACACTGTGGTAAACTCCCTCTCCTCTTGATCAAGTAAAGATCAGCACAGGCTGATTTTTCAGGGTTTGTGGAAAAGTCCTGAAACTTTTGGTCAATTATTAATGACTTCTCACATTGTGAGGCAAACCTGTAAAACGCATGAGATCACACATTCTGCCTTCTTCCCAGGCCCAGAAGTAGACTATCATCAGTTTTCTTTGTTGCTGATTACAAATCCAAAACTGCATTCTCTGTTGACTTCATCTATGGCTGATGGAAGAGTAGCTTAATGAGCTTCTGTGATATTTCACTGCAGAAACATCATCATGACACCAAAGAAAATGGCACCATTCCGCACATTCACGTTACTTACGGTTTAAAACTAACTATCAACGCATTAGTCTTCTAGCTCTAAATCCACTCTTATGGATGTGATGCTGGTGGAACATTTTGCTATGGCATATTGACAAAAAATGCCAGCAATGCTAAATCCACAATAAGACAGAGAGGCAACAATTGCACAACTTCATGTTCCTGACTCTTCTACACATACCAGCACAATTCCATTTAAGGTACAATGGGATCTGATCCTCTTGCCATGCCACAGACATGGCAGAAGGTGCAATTGTTCGGATAAGGGATCATATCACAAAGCACCATTACTACTTACCAGTGCAGGGAGAGTCCAGGAGTCTCCACCAGCAAATTGAAAACTAAGTGCCTGCAGCCCAGTATCAACAGGAGAGGTCCCAGGGCCTGGTCTGACAGTCAGGAGCCTAGAACTGGCTCTAGTTTGTTGCTACCCTGCCACACGTTCAATTTAAGGTATGATGGAAACCAGTCACAAAAATATTACACAAAAATTTCCCATTTTGTTGTTCCATTAATTAATGGCACGTGTGGCAGGGTTACAACTTATGGGGCAATTAACAGGTTAATCACATCTTAAGTGTAACATCTGCCAGGGGGCTTTGTCTTTACTATCTTTAATGAGAGGCAAGCACAGAAGAAGGCACAAATCATTTGCAAACTGATTGCTAGGAGGGATCTGTTCAAGAGAAAAGCAGCACAACTGGGATAGTTTTGATGTGGAGCACAATGTGAGAAAAAGGGAGGTTATTTCCAGTCACTACCGGATGCTCTTATTTAGCAAGACAGAGACAAATTCAGCTCTGCTGATGCTGATGACCAGGTAGAAATAGGGATGAGAGCAGTAAAGGGGTTCTTCATGTTCTTGGCAGCTCTACCAGCAGGTCATCTGGGTCAGAAGTTCTCAGGTTTGGTCTACCTGTTCCCCCTCAAGCTAGAAGGAGTTTTACCACTGAATTCATTGACTGAAAAGTACTGCTGAGTTATGCCAGTACTCGAGTGCTTTAAAAAAAAAATCTCACCTTTGAGCGATGAAAAAGGCTCATATAACAGAATAAAGAGTTGCCACTTGCAAAACATGGTAGGGCACATGTTTACATTTCATTGCCAGACAAAATGCAGTTCCTGTGCAGAAGTAATGCTTTGGGGAGTGGTATCATATTCTCATGAAAAGACAGTAAGCAACATAGCCCACCTATATTCAGGCCACTCATTTTTCTGAGCATGCTCAGCTTGTCATTCATTCTACTCATATAAACTAATAACAATTGAAGGACAGAATCTCAACAATATTCATGATTTCATGAACCTCAGTCTAAAAAAGCAGTTTCCATAAATTGATGATCTGGCCCCAAGGATCCATGTCCATGGTTTCTTCATAATTTTAGAGAAATATATTTTCATAAGAAGTCAGCCAGAATATTTGGGAAAGAAGTTCTCAAGGCACATAAGTGTCCAGGGCAGATCCAGAGGGGTGCAGGTGGCATGGCTGTACCCCCTTTTAGACTGCACTGGGAACCTCTGGGAATGTTATAAAAAGTCCTCAAAGTGGAAAACAATCCTCCTTTCCCCTCCATGTTCAAGGGAACACCCTCTTCCTCTGTCTTCCAGGGGCTATAGCTGCTTCCCCTGCAGTCCAAGGGATGGGGGGATTTTCAGAGCTACTCCTACCCTCTCCAACCAGGCTGCATGGAGGTTGGGCTCTCCTAGAGCAGCAACAGAGGTTTCCCACGCCTGCTCCTGAGGGGACTGGGCAGTGTGGGGGAACCCACCCCATCTCCACTGCTGCTGCCACTATTCCCAGCTAAGTCCAGGCCTGCACTGCCTAGCTCAAGCGAGCAGCAGCAACTCTGAAGCTTCTTCCACTTCTGGGACAGCAGGGAAAGCAGCAGCAACTGGAAGGGGAGGGGATGAAAAAGGAGGGGAGGGGATGTGCCTCTGAGCATGGAGGGGAAGACAGGGATGCTTACCTGCTTTAAGATCTTTAAAAAGTCCCCAGAGGATCATGTATTGTAGTCTACCTGTACCAGTGGCTCATGGAGGGAGAAGTCTGGGAGTGGGAGTGCAGCCACCTCTGTAGCACAGGCAGCTGCTCCCACACCTTACTTGGCCAAATCCTGGATCTGTCCCTGTCACTGTCCTCTGGAGACAGCTTCTGGTAAATGCTTTTATGAAGGTGTTTTGCTTGTATGGACAAGCCACAACAATTCCATGTGCCTTCAGCTAAGCATAGTATCAGTCTGTGCAGTGTTCACTATACAGAATGGTTACTTCCTAGACACAAAAGGACAAAAATTAGGTCAATCCTGGACTGCAAATAAAAATGACAAAATGGTATCACTGTGAACTGATACAAAACTTATGAGCCAATATAAAGTACAATGCAGATAAAGTTAGCCCCAGGAATGGGAGTTGTTGACAAAATCCCCAGCACTTCACTCAGACGCTGTTTTCCTCTTACTTAGAAAACAAAACAAAAAAACCAATCAGTTTATAATTTTATCTAGCATTTGCCTACTGTCAGGGTTCTAGTCACCTTGTATAAACCACATCAAAAGACTAGAGCTTGTCAAAAGCATAAAATAAAAATCCCATCCAAGTACAAAATGGGATTACAAGAGCGTAAAATGCAATCACATAGCATTTGCAAAATGCTTAAGACCCTGTTTGAAAAAGGAAAGGGCCAGTTTCTGGGTATATGGCATATGCACAAAAACACCGCCACAGATGCAGGCAACTGGTACACTTTCTGTATCAATATATTAGGAGGGACAGGGCAACAGAAAAATCTAAAAGTGATCCATACCATTTATGGTCCAATGTACAGCTTATGAGAACTGATACTTCTGGAGCACTGAGATCAATGTCAGAGTGACCTCTTGATCATAAGTTCATCCTTTGACATCGCAGCCTGGGTCCATGGAAGACCTCCTGCCAAGGCCTACTATCAAAATTCTTTCCATACCTTCTCACTCTATTGACACCCTGAAAGAGGGAAGTGAGAGAGGGCTTGGTAGTATAAATATATAAGTGTATGCATAACTTTGCTCTCATGAGCAGGCTGTTGATAGCTTCTGGTCATATGAGCTTACATATCTGCACTTAAGATTTGCCAATATAGCTATACCAGTAGTGGGATATCAACAAACTCCTAGTGGGTGCATCTACAAGTGCAATTAATTCAAAGCAATACATTCTGGAACAGGTTTGAGCTGGACTAAACTACTTCTGGGTGCAGCATCTACATGTGCATCCAGGACAGCTGCAATTTGAGCCAGGGAGGAGCAGGTCTGAGCTGATAGAAAGTATGGGGGTCAGCCCCAGGCTCTGTGAGGGAGTGTCAGGCTGGGGTATGAGGGTGCTGAAAGTGCTGAGCTGTTTGTGGCTAGGTGGGAGGAAGGAGTCTGGACCCTGCTGACTAGGCTGACCGGGTACAGCTGACACCTCTGGTCAGTATCTAGATGTGCATTTAATCACAACTAATTACCCTGGTATAATGTAGTATTGTATATGTATTGTCCCTGAAGGTACTATCTTACAGTGGTGTACATTAGTTTGCCTAACAGTGTCACACAAGTAAATGATGATATTTACACCACAGCTAATTAGTCTACTCTACAGTTAAGCGCATGTGTAGGTACTGACAGCTGGCTGGGGCACAAGGGTGCTCCAATGCAGTATTAGCCAGTAAGCAGCTCATGCACTGAAACATCCTTATTTCCCAGCCAGCCCTGTCATCGTCTACACATGTACTGCTGCACACAAAAAAACTATACAGCAGGATAGTACTTGTATTTAAAGGTACTACCCTGCTGCAGAATTAATTAGTGTCCTGTGGCCTAATAGATGCAAGATGTTTACTGTGGAGTTAATTAGTCTACTCCACAGTAAATGTCTTGTATAGACATGCCCACTGGCTGTGCCTACACATGTCCAGAAACAATAAAATCTGGCATGATATGTGCCAGAGTGTATTGCTTTGCATTTATTGCACATGTAGATGTGCCCAGTGAGACTTAGTTTGTTCCTGCAAAATAGTTATTTTTCCAGTGCATCTGAATCCTCCTGGTAAAAAGTATTTTTGTTTGCCAAGTGACTGTATCTATATTAGGGCTGCAGTCATCATAGGTATGTCAGCTGGGTTGGGAGAAATAACACCCCTGACTGACAAAGTTAAGGCCATATTCAGAAATTACAAATACTTCATTCATTATATTGCTATGATGAATAAACGCTTCACTTCACCTCCCCTCCCCACCTACACCTTCATTTTTTATATTGCTACCCACTCCCAAGTGATAGCCAACTCTCATCTATCTGTTGCCGTGTCACTTTGCAAACTGCAGTGACCTTGTGTTAGATTACCTTTAATTTGCTATTGAGATCACCAGCTATTTTCCAGATGTAATCAGTGTTCTCTTCTAAAGTCAGTGAAATTAATTAGGCTCACCATTAATGGAAGAAGTTTTCTAATTAACCTACTCTGTTGCATGACAAAATACCTTTCACATTCTGCTCTTGCAACACTTGACCCAATAGGCCTCCTACAGCAATTTGAGCTGTTATGCTAGGGGAAAAGCATCAAATGTCTCATTATAAATAGCATTTTATGACAGTTAAATTGGGTATCTCTGACTAATAGCATTAGCCACACCAAGTTAAACACCAAGGCTAGGTACAGACATTCAAAAAGCCTGAGGCAGAATCGATTTAAGTTACATGGGTTTCTATCAGCAGTGTAGTTTAGATCCGTAGTGAAGAGAACACACATTCGCCCCTTGATGGCAATGTATGGCAAATCATAGACTGCATTCCACCATTTTTAAATCAGCCTGTGTGTGCTGAACTTCTGTTCTGTTACACATACAGACGGGTTACTGATCACTTATACTGGTAAAAAGTATAATGTCTGTACCTGGCTTAAGAACAACAGCTATAGGAAGGAATAGTGCAAAGTCTGGCTCAGAGGATAATGTTCCCTTTTGTGGAGCAACAGCAGAATGAGAGGCCTTAAAGGTCGGCTGCTTCAATTGAGTGAAATTTGGTGGTGCACTCACAAATTTTCTTGGTATAATTTGTTAATGCACAGTTTCTACTTCCTTGAAATGGGTAACAAATGAGCCCTGAGCAAATTTTGACAGAAGCCTTAAAGCCCTACTACCCTGACCCCAGATGCCTGTCCTTGCCGCCTACAAATCTCGCTACTTAACACATACCCAGTCAACTTTTTTCAATCCAGGCCTTAAGCATCATACTTGGGAAACTCCTGGTCTAAGGCTGTGCATGGAAATGAGATACTCCAAAATGATGTGCCTAGGCACCCATCTTTTCTTGATGAAGCTTCATTGTAACACAAAAAGCCTTGTCTATGCTTCGCTCACTCTTCCATCAGAATTTCTTGCAGCTGGCAAAAGCCATTTCCATCAAGCCACCAGAGACACATGCATATTTATGTGCTTTTGGTGGCTCCATGCAGCTCCATCGCTGTAGCATGACATGCACCCTGGGAAGAGACCAGCTGCTAAAAGAAGCACGGCCACCAGCAGAAAGTGCAGGAGTTTCTATACATGCTTCTGTCAGGTGCTGGATGGTAGTAGTAATGTTACTTCGTGTAGCAGAGGTGGTGTCATTCTGCAAGCAGAAAGGAGTTCAAATGTGCCTACATGTGTATTAATGCACTTTAGTTAATGCACATTAAATCTAGTACCTTCATTGTGTGGTACTAGGTAAATATGCACTGACCTGGCTTAATGCACATTAACTAAAGCAAATGCTTTTAAGTGACATTTAATGTAGTTTAGCCTATTTTAATGTGCATTAAGTAGAAAGCACAGGGCACTTACATACAGGGAGGCTGCTCCAATACGCTGTAAATCCAGTGTGTTGGAGTAGACTCAATTAACCGAGCCTACTGGAGTGCAGAAATTAATGCACTCCAGCAGCCTCCAGTGTCATGTGTATCAGTGTCCCTGTGCTGAAAAATGGCAGCGGGGCACTTTGAACTGAAGGTTGTCTAACAAGCTTCAGTTCAAAGCCCCATGCAGCCATTTTTTCAGTGCCTGGACACTGATGCCATGATGCTCAGGCACTTTTAATTAGCACGGCTTGCTAATTAAAGTGCCTCCCCCCACTCCGAAGCACGCCTATAAACTCCCAGTTTTCATGTGATGCTTTAATGTGCATTAAAATAAGCTAACGTGCATTAAAGTACACATTTAGACACACCCAGTGTTCTGCCAACAGAACTGGAATTTTGCTGACAATGCTTAGTTGCATGAACTAAGCCAAAGGAAATTCAGAATGACACACTTTCCTTAACTGCTTTCTAAGTGTAGGTCCACACCTCTAACCTATGCCCCCCCCCCCCCCAGCTGAGTAAGCAGGTGTGTTGCTAAAACATTCTGGGCAGAGTATAGATAGTGCAAGGGTTAAGCTAAAACCCAAATACTAGCATGTGTTATTAACTGTAGTGAAAACATACCTTCTAACTCTTTCTATAGGACACTTCACTTTAGGAATTTATGCATCAGTAATGAGGACTGTTTAAATTGTTAGGACCTTTTGCCATTACAATCGTTCTGAAAACAGTGCATTTCCTCTGTTATTTTGAAACTAAGCGTCTTCCTCATATTTAAATCTAATCTGCACTAATCTGTAAAGATTGTTTTGAGGCCTTTCTATACATGTTTGTGAAATTGCAAAAGAAAAAAATCAGAGAATGCAGTTCTTAGTTACTCTAATACAAATCCACAGTAATTTTGCTGACATCAATGGAATTAGCACGTACGCTGGTGTGAAACCAGAGCAACAGATTTTTGCCATATTTTCTGACTTTTTACTTTGCAAAGCTCTGTAGCAATTATATTATGTACCTATCAGTAACATTAAAAATCAGTAATCTACATGGTGGAAATTCAGTGGTGTTATGAAGTGAGACAGTTGTTAGTTCAAACCACTGGAAATTTATTTCAAGTCTTTGTCCACTTCCATGGGTCCTGCATGGTTTATCTGTGGCCAGCCTTAGTGACTGACATTTGAATAGCTGTGCAGGGGTTTGAGGGCTGTTTGTATGAAAAATTAGGCCTTATGATAAGAAAGCTCCAGCTTCAACAGAATTATTGGTTTTTAGCTCTGTTGAAGATGGGATTGTTGTTTCATTCTCAAGGTACAGTATCTTTTTGTGTCAATAAATCTTTCAAGATTTTTTTACACCAGGAAGCAGGGAATCCTGGAAGCACTGGCAATTTTTACTGCGTTTTGCCAAATTCCTGTGAGCACATGATACATCAGCATCATTTTTTCATCCATCTATTTGCTATACCTGACAAAAAAAACTGGCCTCAGGTAAGCCACACTATATCAAAAAAAAAACTGCTTGCAGGTTTTAGTTCTCTTTCCAGTGTGGTATTTGTAACTGAGGACACTTAAGATCTTTTGTATTTGTAACTGAGGACACTTAAGAACATACTTAATTCATATCCCATCTAACTGTCAATACTAGTCATAATGCACCAGAAGTGTATTTTGCCTTTAAAATTGCTTTTGGGAGTATTAAGTTTGCATACTATAATCAAAACCGAAACAGAAAGTAGGAAGATTAGGCATCTAACAATGACATGGAGAGCCTCACTCTTCCCTTGGCCAACACTAACGCTGCATTCATAGACTGAAGGATTTAGCAGAGAACGGGAAACATTTCAAATAGTAAAAGACTGCCCCCTTCACAAAGCTATATAATTTTGAAAATGCAACTTTTTACAAAAGGAAGCAATGTGGTGCAGTATACAGTATACCTGATCAGAAGCCAGAAAACTTAGTTATGTCTTTGGATCTGCCATTCTCCTGGTTTGTGATATTGGGCAAGTCACTTGGTTACTACATTCAAATTCTGAAGTGCCTTCAGATTTATGAGTGAAAAGTCCTAAAAAGTGATTTGGGTAAGTCAAATGACCCCCAGATTGTACTGTCAAGTACCTCGAGTGTGACCTCCCTAACATTCCTGCCACTTCTCTCCTACAGGCAGTCCATCCTAAGCCTCATCTCTGTGCCAAAATGTCAGGCAGAGCTGGTCCTAGGGTACGGTGAATCAGGCCCCACACTTTGGGGTTCTTTGTGGCCTCAGCAAGAGCTACCACCCTTGCAGTTTTCACCCCCCGTGCCTTAACACACACACAACATGAGTTTTGCTTTCAGAATTTGAGGTACAGCTTCCCAGAAACCCCTGCACCTATCACCTTGAAACATGGCATTCATCATGCTCTCAACAAGTTTCAACTGAATCAGCCAAAAGATAACAAAGTTATAGATATTTCTTTGATTCCCCATTATACCCTGTGGCCAAAATGCCAAATCTTTTCTGAATCTATTCAGAAGCTCTGAATCTCTTTGGAAAGCCTAAAGCTTCCAGCAATTTGATTTGGATTCATAGATTCAGCTTCTGAATCATCCGAATCCTCTCTGAATCTGAATCATGAACCAAAGCTTTGCACAGCCCTAATGATTAGTATGGTCCTGCCCCCCATGAGATGAAGCCAGACCAGGTTGTCCTGTGCCTTAGCTGCATATAAATTATTGAAGGATCCCAAGATTTATGATGACAAAAACATTCTGTTCTGAGTGGGGGATAAATAGTACGCGGATCCTTTGGCCGGGGGGGGGGGCGGTATATGAAATACACACACATACTGAGCAGTGCAGGGTTGCCATGCTTGAAATGCTGTTAACTTTGGCGGGGCTCAGCCCAATGAATTATGTGGCAAATAATGAGCCTTTGGTCTTGGACTACTATCATGCATAGTTTGTACTATATATAAATGGGTTCTAAACTGCTGTTCAAATGTGTGTTTATGGAGTATCTGTACTAAAACTTGCTGCAATTTCAAAAAAACAACAACATGTACAGAATAACATCATAAATTTGGCACCCTTGGGACCTAGCACTTGCCAGAAATTTGAAAATTCCAGATTTTTGAAATAAGGAAAATGCATAGCTTAGCACTGCCTGGCCAGCCGGACTGGCTGCTGCGGCCATCCACCACCCTGTGTTGCTGTTCCACATGCGGCCCCTGCTATTTCCCACTCCTCCTGTGCTCCACAACTGGCTGCCAGGGGTACACTGAAAACCGGATTTATGAGGTTATACTGTATTAATTCTGGATAAACTAAGTTCATGGGTACTATATGTAAATAGCTACAGCCATGTTTAATTTCAAGATTACTGTTTTCAAATTTCCTTCTTACTTCCATGTGCTCAGGGACAGAAAAGTCTGACAACAAGGAAAGGGGGAAGCAGATAGAAAGCAAAGGCCTCCCTGACCCTCCAGATTAATTGACCTTGCTGTAGCAGTGGGAGGGGGACAAATTCAAGGCAAACCTCCAATAATTAGATTCTATACTTGGAAAATTATAACAAATACATATATTTTCCATGTATAGAATCCAATTATTAGGGGGTCATTTTATAATCGGGGCATCTTCTATTCAAGTAAATACTGTAACACTTTTACATGAACTCATATGATTAGTGAATGGATTCTACCCATGCATATGATAGATAGATAGATAAATGAGCCCCTATATGTTTGTGTATACTTTATTAACCATTAGGGTTTCCACCCTAATGGCTAAATTAATTTAATTTAATAAGAAAATTAAATATTCTGCTTGTCTTAAGTTAAGCTACAGAAGAAGTAGATCCTATGAATGAAAATTAAATCCTTTGCATTAGTTAAGGGACACATCCCAAACTACAAAGTCCTAGTGTCTGAGCTACAGGTCAGTTCAGAACTCTCTTCAAGCCTAAATCCAAATATGTAGTAGTTTTAATGGATATTACAGAAAATTTCAATAATTGTTTTAAAATCTGACTATATCTTGTAGCATTGATCTTCCTGGAAGAGAACAGCTGGCCTCAGCATGTGATTTTGCACTTCCTAACAGGCACTGAGTTAACTTGCTCTTTAGGGATTTTATGACTGTCAGTCAATTTACATTAAGGACTATAGGCATTCAGCAGGACATCCATTCCAGACTAAAGTTGAGCTACAAGTTGCACACCAAAATGTGAATCACAGAAAAGGGTAAAATAATGAATACATGATAAATGGATGAAGAGCAGAAGCAGAGATGGAAGGATTCCAGGGGCTTCAAATTAAAGGAAGAGTCTGAAGGCACAAGAGAAGATCCTTATAGTGCCATGTCAGGCTGTCAAGCCTGCTGCAGCATGAGGCTGGGAGGCTGGAAATGAGCAAGTCTGAAAGTGTTGGTCTTATTTTCTCAGCATGCATGCTCCTAACAATTGTCTTGTGACATGGGTCTTTAGGAGTTTAATTAGGGAAGGATTTCTGGTATTCTTATATTGCCCCTTTATTTCTATACCCACAAAATTAAAAGTATAGTGCCAATCCTCCTTGGCTAAAATACATTTGACTTCTTCACATCCCCGAGAGTTCATTTCCAGCATTTCATGCAAATGGGCAATCAGTAGAAATATGAATATCATAAGGAAGCAATACTGAAAATGAGAGAGAAAAGACTGAGAACTACAGAGTTTGTGGAGAAGTTCTAGACACATTACTGATGTAAACAAGGGAGCAATTAGAGTATATAAATATTTATGCATGTATAAATTAGTAGTAGAATACTTGATTTAGACCTGTAGCAATAGTGATTAGCAGTGCCAGCAATAACTAAATATTTAGGGCAAGTTCATCCCACTTTTAATCAGTGCTTTGCTGCATGTGCAAGGGCATTGGTAATGGCTTTTATAGGTTACTAGTTCACATCTGATCCAAATTGCTAGGGGCAGAAAGTTGTTGTCATCTGAGTCCAATCTGAATAACAGGCTTATGCCACCTGTCCTGAAGCACTTCATCCTCCACATTGGTGTCTAAGCATCAGCATCAAAACTAGTGTGAAATCCTGGTCCCATTGAAACACATTAAATCAATAGGGAAAGGAGAGAAGAAAAAAGGCATTGTTTAAATTGTTATAGTAAATCAAGCCCACCTCAGGTCAACTGAAAATCACTTTGAAACATTCCCCTTTTCCATAGGCAACTGGTGCCACCTTAGTCAGGGAGGCACATGCCCCCACCCCTCCACAGCTAATCTTGCCAACCAGGGTGGGGTAGAGGTCCCCTGCGGGCAATTGCACCAAACAGGAGGCAGCCACGGTGCTTCTGGAAGTGGCCATGGCACTTCATCCAGTGCTTGCATTCCTTGACCAGTGCTCACAGGGGGGCACAAGTGCTCCCACCTGCGCCCCCTGTCCATTGCCAAAGTGGGGAGCGTCAGGGGGTGGATGTGTCAGGGGGTGCACCAGCACTTTCAGGAGGTGCACGTGCAACCTCATGCACCCCATACACATCGCCATTGCACTTCCCTGTGGGCTTTCTGTGTAAAATGTGTGTACACTTGGTGGAAGAGGGATAGGACAGAGTTTTGGATGGGTGTCTAAGAAGACACAAGCTTAAATATGATCTTCACCATGGAAGCAAGGTGTCTAGTTCTACGTAGTCCCCTTTGGCCTCAATCCCTACTACAAATCAGGAAGAGCTTAGCAGGCCCTAGGCAGCACTGTCACTTATGGTGGGGTTAGGTTGCCCCATGACCACTGTTTATTTTTCCCCGTTTCCTTATGCTGACATGTACAATACTGACCTTGTTCAGGAATTCTCCCAAATGCATGTGCACATACTCACATTTAATAGTTTGTTTATCTGTGCTGGGGGGGTTTAAATAAGTTTTTCCAATTAAAGGTTCTTCCAAGCCTAGCAGCCCATAGAGCACATATGGTTAGAGCACCCAAATTTCTATATCCAATAGCAAATGAGGGAATGGCGTAGCTAGCATAATGTACAGATGCCTTTGATTCCTCAGTTGGAATGACTATGTCCCCATTTACAGCTGGGTTAAGTAGAGGTAGCCTTTGGAGCAAGCCCAGAGGAGGGCTCATGCTCACGTCTCTAGAACCATTGCAACATGCCCAAACTCTTCTCCCACCAAACCCCCACTTTTCTAAGTCCCGAAAACAAATTAAACATTCATATCCCTTAAAAAGCAATTAAATTTTACTGTCAAGTAATTTGCAAATCTAAAACAGCAAACGTACAAAAATAATTAGCATAGTAAGAAATCAGTTATTTCTGTGATAAGCTCATAGACCCTTTTTAATTAAAATCACAATATTTTTAATTGCTAAAGGGAATATTTTGTGTATAATAGAGAACATTTCTAAGTTTTAATTTAAGTTTCACTCTAATATTGTGATAATTATTGAGAAATGCCCTCCAGGGGGCAACAGTAAGCATCAAACAAAATAATGTGCTTCCCATCACCATCAAAAGATTTTCATGCATGAAAATGCAACTTCCTGGAATACAGGAAAGAAAAGTTAGCCTAGATAAACTCTGACGAGTCTCTTGAGAACACATATTGAGGGTAACAATTGCCATTCATTTTGAAAATGGAGTTATTTAAAGCACAGATTATATTGTTAAAACAAGATTCTAGAGTGCCTTTAAAATAATTGCACTCTCACAAACCAATATATCATTTGGCCTCTTTTGTACATATAATATTCTGTATTTTATGCTTTCATTTATGTCCTTTAAAAAAAACAAGAAAAATGAAAAAGTACCTTAAAATTGTCCCCTTCCGTGGCTAAATCCCCTACGAACTCATTTAATGACCCCTGAATAATTTAAGCAGCCTTCCTATTTGGGAAGAATGGATGACTCAGAGGACTAGTAATGGGTATAGAACTTTTCACTGTTAGGTCACCAGTATGAATTTGTGCAGAAGTAATATTTTTTAAAAACACATAAGTGACTTAGGGATTTTGAAAATTTACCCTTTGTGAATAGTGAACAGAAGT
Source organism: Caiman crocodilus (assembly GCA_030014935.1). Classification (NCBI taxonomy): domain Eukaryota; kingdom Metazoa; phylum Chordata; order Crocodylia; family Alligatoridae; genus Caiman; species Caiman crocodilus. Next base: position 62,824,219 of record JAGPOW010003395.1, on the reverse strand, counting down.
TGTTACTGTGTGATGGTTGTTCACTGAGCTAAGTGGAATGAATTGGTGGTCTCACTCCAGTTTTTAATGGATAGGTGTCATCCTCCAAATCCCCTTTTGTCAAAATGGATGCATATAAAAGAGGGTACTGTTGTTGTTTTTATTACTATTACACTCAAAAGCCTCAGTCAGGGTCAGAGTCCAATTATGTCTGAGTCAATAATGCAGTACCTTTTACATAACACACAAAGGGCTGGAAGAGAGGAAACATTAGCAAAAAACCACATTTGATGTAGTTCAATATTTTCAGTGATAAAAAGCCAACTATTCTCATCAGCCACTCCGCCTAGCCAACAGGCACTAGGTAGCATTAAACACTGGCATGTGTGTTCTGTGGAGCAATTTCAGATTAAGGGTGGTAATTGAGGGTAGATTCAAAGTAGCGTGCCATGAATATGGATCTGGATTAATCTGTCTATCTATCTAAAGGTGCATATCTACCCTGCCTTCTGATTGACTTCAGACTAACAAGGCTAACTGCCTCGCTCTGTTTATGGATCCAATTAACCAGAGATGATACAAAATATCTGCAATGTTGAATGGGGGTCTCATTTACCATTTACCATCATTAAAGAGGTCTTCAACAAAAAATATAATGACATTCTTTTGAAAAAGACATTTTTTTCCTACTGAGTTGTTGGAGATAAGGGAGATTTACTCAACATTGGAATATCTATTTCGTATTCTTCTGGCAAAACTATTCACTATTTGCTTTTTTAAAAGATTTGACACTGGAGTTCAGTCAGATACAAGATATAATTATACTAAGTAAATTGCATGAGGTTATGGCTATTCCACTGCTACACTTCCTTTGTTTCCTATGGTGCTTAATAAAATGAAAGCTACAGTAAACAAGGTTTGTGTTACGATCAAAACTATAGTGACCACTTATTTTGAGAGATGTGCTGTGGTTCTCCACTCTGCTAAATCATGCCTGATGATCTTTATTCCAGTTCATTTAACTGTTGACAAGTTAAGTTCCCTGGATCCAGAGATGATGAATGAACTAGCCAAGTTCACATTTAAAAAAAAGTATTTAGAAATCAAATATTAATAACCTGGCTTGCGGCCTTTCTAACCTTCTTTATAGTCACTGTTACATTGTATGAAATGCTGAAACCCCACTTCATTAGAAGTTCAAGAAACCAGGCAAAGTCACCGTCAGTAATTGAATGCCATATTAGAGAAACAGTAGAATTTTAGAAAGAAAGGTGAGAACAAACCTCCACTGAAATTGTATGCAGTGAGTAAGAATATGCTTGGGATTAGCCAGAGGCTTAGCAGGAGCTTTTTAGTACTAATTTAACTGGTTTAAGCACAGCAATTGCTATGCATAAGCAACAGGGAATGACTTCAGTCTGCTCCGTCCAGCAGTGCACTTCTCCATATATCACACATCAGTTGTCATGACAGCATGAATTCTCTTTCCCTCAAAATGGACCATTAATATGGGTTTTCCACCTGATGCTCATCAATGCAGCATGTCCAATCAACTGTGGAACTTGTTTAAGTGATTCTCTGCTGAGTCTATTAAAGTGGAAGATTTGCTGCAAGTTCAGAGCCCTGTTTTCTCCAAGGCTTCCCATCAGGACTAACATTGTTTGCTAATTGTTATTTTTATTTCTTCATAATAATACTGAACCCTGGTTACTCATGCTTCTCAAGCTACTAATGAATCATCTGGTAATAGAAAATTTCTTACCTGATTATTTCCTGTCCGGAAAACAGCATCTCCACTAGTTCCGATTTCTGGGTGTTTTCCCTCTTTGTAAGCTCTGGAAGGATCTGTAACCAGTTTCTTAGCAACCATCTTCAGTAGGCCATTGCCCTTCCTTTCAGCTCCTAGATAAGTGCTTCTTAAGCTGTGTTTCATGTGCGCTCTTCAGATGGAGATGGTTTATCATCATTCTTCCTTTGGATAGACATGGTAGGAAGGAGTCAACATGTCATAAAGATAAATGTATATTCCCAAATCAATTAAAATATGACATTGCAGTCACTTAAATGATACACATGCTTGTAATAAAAGATACAGAATGTGGCTAATACTGGGATTTATTTTTAAGAAATATTGGTAACTACAGCCTTTGTGCATGGAGCAGACACAAGTGAATACTGACCATTACTTGTTGACCTATGAAGAATGACAAGCAGTAGCATAATGGAGGGAAGGTGAATGTGGCAGCTGCTCTGGGTTTCAACTTTGGAGGGAAAGCGCACATCACAATGGTTCTTTCCACTGTGACCACCTCTGTGGTCTCCAGCTCTTTCCTACAGACACAGATTGAAAATAGTGGTTTTTACATGTTTTTACATTAGATGTATTTACATCGGTAAACCTGAGTCTTTGAGAGAACTGAAAGCAGGGAAGGAAAGCAGTGTGAACAGCACAAAGGGCTCTATAAAGGGAAATTTACACTAGCAAAGGTTGGTTCACCCATCACCTCCTGTAGAAAGGCTTTAGGACAAACAATACGTTGCAGATTAAAAAGACCGTTAGGTTGTCCATAATCTGGTTCGAGTCATTGAAATACATTTGGCTCACTCTGTTCCCTGGCACTTCTCCCAGTTAAGCAGGTGTGCCGTTTATCAGGGTGTTGATTAATTTATCTAGATATAAATATAATGTGTGAAAATGTCAAAAGTCTGCTTTCATCTTTCCAATAATTTCTTAACCAAAACATTTCTGGTGTCTCTAAATAGCACCACTTCCCAGCATGCTCAAAGCTATTCTGGCAGGGCCAGGCCCATGTCCCAATCAGCATTCCCTTTTTGATGGCTAAGTGGTACAAAGAGGATTTTGGGGTGCCTTGCTCAGGTAGATGAGAATTTAGCTGCCCTAGAAGAGCCCCATGAGTGAAGTTGGTGTAGCTGGCTCTGTGCCATGGACTTCCCAACTGTCCACAGCCTAGTGGGTATGTTGCAGAAAGCTCAAGCGTGGCCGTGGATTGTAAGAGAGGCAAAGGCCACTGTCATTCTAAGAGGGAAGGAGCAGGCCGGCTGATTGATTAAATAGAAACCCCTGTGCTGTTTTAAAGGACTGGAGTCTGGAAGGAGGTGGGGTCAAAGCAGTAGATAAGCCAGTGTGCTGGGGCTGAAGTAGCTAATCTGGCCCTGTCGTCTGCAGGGAAAGGAGCTCTTGGGGGGGAAGTGAGGCTGTAGGAACCAGAGAGAGCTGGAAGGAGATAGCTAAGAGGGAAATATGAATGCCTGTGGAATAGTGACTAAGAGGTGAGTTTGAGTTTTAGCTTGCTTGTGTTTCGGTTCCTGTTTCTGACCAGAGGACTGAAAATGGCTATTAGGGGTGGTTGGAAATCATGTGGGTGTCCCTTGAGAAGGAACAACATGTTTTGAGCCCTGCAAGGGACAGAGGTAGTAGAGGAGACACAAGGGCTTGGGCCCCCATGAACTAGATGAGCTGAGATAAAGACAGGGTGAGGGGACCCTGTTTACCCTGTCATCTATTACTATTACACCACATCATATGATAGAATGATGTAACTTGATATTACTGCAGGACAGCAGATGTGTCACGAGGGATCCTACTAGCTCAAATTAATGACAATGTGAGACAGACTCAATTTACTTTGGACCGCTTCTGCTCCTGCTGAACTTGATGGGAGTTTAGTCAGCAACTACAGTGGAAGCAGGACTGAACATGTAGCATACAGAAGCAGTCACAGCATAATGACCAGGGATCCTGGTTTTCTCTGGTTAAAATAAATAAATAAATAAATCTCCCTGTTTTTTAATTAAAAAATAAGTCAAAAATCCACATTTTTTCCGTGACGAAAATGCCCTGGTCATTATGCTGTGACTACTTCTGTATGCTACATACCCAGTCCTGCTTCCATTGCAGTTGCTGACTAAACTCCCATCAAGTTCAGCAGGAGTAGAAGCAAGTCCAAAGTGAATTAAGTCCGTCTCAAATTGTCATTTAATTTGACCTACTAGGATTCCTCGTGACACATCTGCTGTCCTGCAGTAATATCAAGTTACATCATTCCATCACATGACATGATGTAACACTGTAATAGATGACACGGTAAACAGCATGCTGTGCCAGTCAGTAAAAGGAAACACCATCTTGTTTGGGAAATGGATGGATATCCAGGGTTACATGTGTACTTTGCACCTACCAACAAGACAACAGATATTTCACAACTAGCAGATCTCCAGAGATGGAGATCGGCCTTACAGTGGAAAACTTAATTACTAGTCCATTGCTTGAACAATGTTTTCATTTTCTGAGAGATACCTTTTCAAAATTACAGATCTTTGTGATAAAGTATTAATTTCCCTCACTTAAGGTCTTTCTGACTCGCATCAGGAATTTGAGTTACTGGGCTCATGTACAGCAAAAGGACACTTGGTGGCACTCATTCAACATTATTATTACTTCCCCAATGCATTTTTCACAGAATCTATGAGTTAATTTTTATTTGATTGTTCCAGATAATTGAACCAGGTAAATTCTCCTTAAGTAAGATTATCTTTGCTACTGTGAATCAAATCTTGATGTCTCTACACAGTTTTCACTTGATCCTTATTCATGTCAGTGAAATCAGAGAAAGTTTAGTCTGTGCGATTTTAATAAAGGTGAAATAAGCACTGTTTCAATAGTATTATACTTGTAAAGCAATATTTGGCTAGAGCCAGAAAGTTGGATAGAAGAATGTTAAGCATTTCCATAGGTAAAAGCATTTGATATATCTTTAAGTATTCCACCTGGTATTTCAAAATGTCGTGCGAAGAGCCAGTTACCCCCTTTCCCCAGTCCATGTAATGATTTTGTTGCGGTACCACAAACCTTTAACAAACCTGTTTAGCTAGGCACAGACCTGTCCTTATGTCAGTTGTCACATAACCATGGTCCCAAGGTAATTGTCTGCCTATGTCCTTAGACCAACACAGCTACAACCTACACCCCTGCAACCCTGGTCCTAAACACTCAAAGGAGATGCAGTCATGATAACACCCTGAATAATGGGTGATTCCAAATTTTAAAAAGACCTACTTAAAAATGATGTTTTTGGAGAGGAAGAAGCAGTTTTCCCCAAGAGGCACTATAACTAGCTGTATGCATCTGGAATAGGCTAGGTTAGTGGTGCCCACAGTTTTGGCTCTGTGGGCCAGATGATGGCACAGGGCCAGTGTGCAGGCCGGATCAGGTTCCACGCTGCCCCCCATGCACAAGAATTAGGCTCCAGAGGCTCTGCTGCCACCACTTGGCCCATGTGCCAGGCCCTGCATCACTCTGTGCACCCAATCTAACATGCAGGGCCACAACAAGAACTGTGTGGAGCCCCATGGGACAGATGATACAGCATTGAGGGCCAGCTCTCCTCCACAAGCCAAGGGTTGAGCAACCCGTGGCTAGACAATCTAATAGCCAAGACATCATTGATGTACAGCTTCAAAGGAGGCAGAGAAATGCATGTCATCAGTATACCAAAAATATTCTAACTCATACCTCCAGGAGACTTCCCTCTGTAGTATCAGATATGCACGTTGCATAGGGTGACCATACATCCCATTTTAGCCAGGACAGCCCCAGATTTCAGAGGCTGGTCCCAGCTGTCTACTGGGAATTATAATGGTCATCCTGGAAATGCAGGGGTGTGGGATGCAGTTTGGCTGGGAATCAGAGTGACACAAAGCCTCGGGAGTTGGGGAAAGTGGGGAAAGATCAGTGTCCTGGATTTCCATATGGTCAGCCTAATATTGCAATAAGTAGAAGACAAGTGGGATCTAGCAGCATCCTTGACAGATTAGATGAGCAAATATTTATTACCACTGTATAAATCTCCTCCGCCTGGAATCAGGGCAGCCACTCATAGACTGTTTCATCAACCCTGCCAGGATGACATCCTTATCACCAATACCTGGCAGCCATTCAAAAGGTAATGAAAGCTCTGACATTCACAGAACTCTTTATATACTTTTAAAAGCAGGGCACGATCACATTAGCTAAGGATGGCCCTCTGCCTTGGATAGTCCTTCGATAGTAGCAAGTGTGTCCTCTTAAAAAATATATATATATCAAGCGCAGATATCCCTTGAACTATTTATGTTTTCAAAAAATCTTGTATAAAACAAGCAAGTTTGGAAAAAAAAAAGAAAGAAAGGATAGTTGTGACTAGCAACCAAGGTGTTCACACTGACAGAGATTTTAAGTTACAGAGCACCGTTCAGCACAGAGGCTACCCTGTTCTCTCAAACACAGAATGGATCACCTTCCCATAAAACAGATCCCACATTTCCTTACTGTCTTCACTGACCAAGAAGACCAGAAAACTAATTCATACCCAGTAGATCTAGATTTGGACTGCGGATGGATCTCCACGGGGTCTGCCTCTTCTAATTACTTGTTACATAGAAGTTTTTTACTCAGTGGGTTTTTTTTCCTTTTGTTCACCTTAGAAGTTTTACCAACTGCAAAAGAAACTTTTGTAAGATCTTTGAATCAAGTGTATGTTTGGCTTGCTGTACATTTGATTAGCTACACTTGCATGTACTCTGCAGCTATGTTTAGGTGCTAACAAGTATACTTAAGGAAACAGTTACTTGATGCTTAGTTTTCACACAGCCATATCTGAATTAAAGTCGATTATTTTCAAAACAAACATTGTTAATATTCTTTTCTCCATGATGTCTATGCTCAAGACAAGTTTACAGGCTTTTTCTGTTGATCTATTTAAAAACTGAGGTTTACTGTTCTAAAAATGAGCAAAGTTATTTTTTCTCTTGATAAACTCTAAAATGCTGGGTGGGTTATTTTGCCTAGATTTTCTACCAAAAAAATAGAGGGGAAAGGGAAAGAAGATGAATGAAGAAAAGAAAATCGGTATTATCAGAATCAACGAAAGCAAAGTTCAGTCTGAGAGAGAGATTTGGAAAGTTACAAGTGTGTGACAACAAAAATTTACAATAACAACTTTTTTGCAGTCTTAAATATGATTGATGTCTTAAAGTATGTGCTTTATAGCAACTGAAAGGAGTGACACAAATATGAAATGTTTTGAAAGGTGTAATGTGCGTTTTGATACAAGCATAGAGACAAAGGTCGTTGAAATATGCTTCTCATATCCACAGAATATAGAGACTGACCAGCACTGCACACAGTTCACTTGCCATAATCGCATACCCTTTGACAAAGGACTAGACTATGACTCATAAAGATCATAGCCCCACTGAATAGCTTTGATGAGCTTTCCTCTGGTTAGAAGGTGGGCTGCACTGTACATCACCTCCCATTGTCATTAGTTCTGTTTGTATAAGGAATTTGAATTCCATCATGCTTTATTACAGATATTATTTGTTTGGTTAAATACTAACAACAGAGAGATGGTGGCCAGATGCAAATCAAATTCAACAGAAGCTTAACGTGGAAAAAAATTATTTATTAAAATTAAAGAGATAGCAATTGCAATGAACTCTCCAATAGATGGTGCTGCTGGGATAAGTTATTTTATGACCTAGTATGTAAATCAGGTCTGCAAATGGACTGCTGAGCCATACCATCTATGAAGTTTTAGTCTTCACCATCAGAATGTCAGCATTTTCCAGACTCTCAGCCAAACAGATACTTTGTGAGATATATGCTGTATATATATCCACAATTTCCAAAGGGTTAAGAAGGGCTTTGTAATTTGTCGTGTAGGAGGCGATCGTGTTATATTTGGGGAAAGTGTTGAAAAGTAGGTCAAATGTCACCAGTGTAGCTGGACAGGCTGCTCAAAGGAAAAAAAAAAAATCAGCTGCTGTAGGCATAGTAAGTTTAAATCTGGGCATGTTATTTTATCAGAAGCCTTTATGTCTCTGTTGAGAATAAACCCAGTTAATGTAACTAACTGAATGAGGCTTTCTGACCATTTGCTCCTAGACATCAGTAGATAACATCAAATTATTTACACCATGATAGGTCTATACACACACATTTGTATTATTAGACCAGCATAGAAACACACAGGAAATTGAAAAAAAAGACTGTAACATTTAAACCAAATAAGTTTGGGGCCTTGTTTACACCACAATTTTAAATGGATTTATGATCAACTTTTGACATGATTATCTTTAACCATTTAGCTCCACAAATTATATACTTAATATTAGGCTGATAACAGTGACAGTCAGCCATGTGTATTCACCAGTGCATGGTGTCTTCTTATAACCAAGTACACCTCCCTATTCAAGGTCACAGGGGAGGCCAATTCAAGTGCTGATGGGACCAACTTAAATGGGACTCCTTCCCACTATTTAATGTCCCCCTATTTATTCTTTTACCATAATGTTTTGAGAGTGGAGTGTAAAGGCAGGCTAGGTGGAAGTGAGAGTCAGAGAACAAGAAGGGATCAGGAGGCCCCCTTCTGACCTGACGCACCGTGCTACAGCAGGTTTCACAGCTTGTCAGAACATGACCTGATATCTGGGAGCCCCTTACTGTGCTGCATAACTTGTTTGGCCAGTCCTCTTTTCTCCCATCTCTCTTGCAGTCAGACAAGCCAGTGTGAATTACCTCACCTACCACTGGTCTCACTTGGAGTGCTCGTCCTCCACAGATTGGGTCACCTGCTGGGGTGCTGTGGGATGGGACTGCTATCCAGGTTGCCACACAATTCACATGGGTAAGCATTGTAGCAAGTGCAAGCATGCAAACCAGATTGACACAGTCATTTTGTAAAAAAATTTCTGTTTGGACACAATTCAGCTGTGTTGCAATGGGATGAGATGAGTGGCATGGGCTCATTACAAAACCACAGTTGTATTATAAATTATGACCTGAGTTTTGGGCTTAGTCCATCTGTCTGTCTGTAGTGCTTTTGGAGCACACTGATTGGTTACTGAAACAGCCAATCAGAGTGCTCCAAGAGTGTTACAGACAGGAGTTGGCGGTAGGGCTGGAGGGGACAGAGTGTGCCCCACCCACCAGCCCTGCTCCTTGGAGGTGGCAGTGGTACGGGATGCCAGCAGAGGGGGACAGAGAAGCAAGCTCCCCCCACCCCCCACTCTTGGGTGGTGGCGGTGCAGGGGAGGGGGAGTTAGAGTTAGGGTTAGCAAGTTTCCCCCCAGTAGTATTTTTATAAAGTTTCAACGCTGTATTAATTCTTTTATAAGACACACAATTCTCTCAAATAATCAAAAAGAGAGGACATGCTGGAATCCTGGTCCCTATGACATGCCTTGGAAAATGTGTTTGTACATAGCTCATTTTACAGAACTACCAAGTGGAACTTGCATATCAGGCTAATCAAACCACGTCACAACATCATATTCTATTTTTATGGTATTCTGTAGATTCCTACGATACCGATGCACATGGTATCTCAGTTCCTCCTTGTAGTGCATTACACAATGTGACTAACATCTGTCATGTGTATGTTCTCTCATCTTCTCCTCACAGGAAGATTTGTATGCAACTGAGCATTTTGTTTTGAAATTTTACTCGCACACATACACCAATACATGCACCTCAACATGTGTGTTAGATAAGGAAAGGTCAAAATAATGTTCCTTCCTGGGGGGGAAGGTGGTGTAGTCTGGGACAGTTCTTATTTTCTGGGGAAGCTCATTCCACTACTCCCTTGCCTTGGCCTCTGAGAAAGAACTGCCTTCCTGCACAGATGAGATTTTGAATAGTTGTCGTTCTGTCTTTTAAGTCAATCTTTTATATACACTGGGAGGGAATATCATGTCAAACCATTCTTTCCCGACAAGATAAGATTATGGGTAAGCCCCACTTTTTGCATGCATTGTCTTGGGAATGAGATCTGGGGAAGATTCTTTAACAAACTGCTTTATCCAGTTGAGCTATGAAGCTGCTCCCACCTCACTTAAGGGGATGGGAAAAGACAGAGTTTCTCATAGTGTTAATTTCCTTCATGCACATCATTATCTAATTGCATTCTAGTGCACCTGTACTTATCTAATTGCTTTCTAGCACACCTGTACTTGACTCATTGCTTTCTCTCCCTCATTTAAACACTATTATGCAAGGAGGCAGAAATGTACTGTAACATGTACTTTAAAATATATTCTCATTCTTTCCCATTTTGAAGTTTTAGAAGCAGTTTTGACATCAAAATTTCCAAACTAGCAAGGTTCAAAGTGGTGGCTTTTTGATTAAAAGAAAAAAAGGGGGCTGGGGGGAATCAATTACCCATCTTCACTGAAAATGATTTTCAATTTAAGCACTTTTCATTTTAGCATGATTAAATACCATGGAATTAGCACCTAATACGCATAACAAAAGGGTCATGCATTCACCAGCAACTGAGAAAAAATCACCTAGCAATGGAAAAACATAAGCAAACAGAAAAGATTTGTACCCAGACAATACCAGGATTATGGAAAGGAAAACTTCTAACTCTAGCAGAGGAAATGCACGCTATCCATGGTGCAATCTCTGGAGCTATTATAGGTGTCAAATATGTAGTTATCACCCTGAACTGTAACGAGGGGTAATTCAGTATTGGTCCAGACTATGTCCTCTTTTCCATTACTACTGAACCACGTGGGAAGGATGGCCCCCCACCTCCTCTGATTTGTTGAACTCCATAATAGTAGTCAGCAAAGGAGGAAAAGGGTGATCCTCTGTTGTTCCCACCTTTCAAATTGCCTTCTCTAACCATTTGTCAGTCAAGCAGAATTAGAGCACATTAGTATTCCAGGCATGCTGCGAGGTCTCTGCTTTCTTGGCTGTTTGAGGAGGGAATTGGTTGAAGGGGTTCTATGAAGATACGCACTATCGAGGGGATGTTATTTATATGAGAGTGCTTATTAGACCTAGAAGTGTTACTTATTATGTGACATAATAAAATGTAAACACTGTAAAGGCAACCTAAGCATAGCATGGATTTGTACCACGTGATATTTTACCCATCAGATTACCCAGTCTTTGTATCTTGGTTACACTAACAGGATCACTGTGCCTTGCTGCATTAACTACAGTGTGGTGGGTCCTGGTTTCAAACAGGTCCCTGAAGAGATTCCACATAGAAGGAAATATGCAATAAACCCAATTCCCAAGATGCCTTAAAACTGTGGGTAACATTTATGAAATTATCATAAATAACAGCAATGTAGTTATGATCCATACTGGGTGACTTTTGTTCATTTATTTGTTCAGAATTAAACACTTCTTTCTTCTCTAGTAGGTGAGGATGCTTCACTTTCTAACAGCCAGTTCAGGAAATATTCCTAAGAGACTAAAAGACTAAAAGCACCAAAAATGGTACATAACAACATATGGGGCAACCAACAGGAAGCTTTGGCCTAAACATTAACATAGCTATTGCCTTTGGGAGGTTAGGATTCTTATGGTCTTAGTGGGAAAATGGGTACCCAAGACTATATACTTGCTATCAAAATAGCAAGAGAACACAAGGGTTTTAGCACTTACCTATTATAAGGCCAATAAAAAATAACCAGATTTTATAAAGACTATAGAGTATACTACCATAGAAGATTAGCTGCTACCATATCATGGGACAGTTCTACACAGTGTATGGTGCAGAATAGACTGAAATGACAGACTGAAATGCCTTCCTCCAATAATGTCTTGGCTGACAATGTTCATGGCCAACTGATGAACCTTCCAGTGAAAATGCTTGTGATAATGCCATTATGTTACCATCTGAATGTCAGTGTAGGAGGGCAAAATATTTTGAGCTGCTCTATTCTGCTTTATAAATATTTTTGGAAGGCACCAATGTGAAATGCTTCAGACACATTCAGTACTGGAAAAAAATGGCTCCTTCTAAAACAAAGACACATCTGTCACTGCTGTAGAGTATATGAGTTTCTACAATCTGCAGAATAGAAATATCTCAAAGCAGTTTAAGTTGAGGCAGGCAGCGAAAGAACAGCAGGAAGCTCGCTATATAATGTCAACAATAATTAACAGAGCACTTTAAAGTCTGCCAATGCTTCCTACCAGCAGGTACTTTCAGGTACTTGGCATGAATATTTTGCCCTCACATTCCCAAGCCTCTGACTCCTAACAGAGCATGTGTTAGCTTTTAACACCTAGGCTATCTGTAGCATTTTTAAATTATATGCACTAAACTAAATTACCCCTTGGTTTGATTTGTTATCAATAGAAAGATGGAGGGGAGGAATAAAAAGAGAGGACCTTATGGCTACAGAAGGGACAAATTCCAAACATATGCATTTTATTACCCATTTCTGCCAAAGACTTGCCATAACATATTGGGCAAATTGCTCACAGACTGAGTTTAAGGGCTGTTGCATGCCAAATGCTTCAATTGACTTTAGTGAAACTTAGCAGCACCCAAAATTACTGAAAAACAGGATAATCTGCCTCAGCAGCATCCCAGAGGTTCCTCAGTTTCCCCGCTGGTAAACTGGGATCAAACTGTTTCATTGAGGTGTTTAGTTAATGTTTGCCAAGTTATTTGAAACCCTGTGATGGCAGATGCTGTCTGAGTGAGCCCTGCTTGTGTTACTGATGTTTTTACAAAGAGTTTTTTCCTCTTACGTTTGCAAGTGCCCACAAAACCAAGGTTGAACTGAGCCCACTATACAACACTCATCACTGTGCTGCTACAGGCCTTTCAATCTGATGATTTCTAGTTGCCTCACAAACATTAATGACTTGAAGCTTCCTGTTACTCCTGTGAAGCAGCTAAGTATTATTATCTCTTTTTTTCAGAATACAAAAACTATAGTTTTATCTATACTGAGGATATTTTCACTTTTTGTTTTCAATTAACTGAAAAACTGTATTTCTGCACACAAAAGTGCTCAAATGGGCTTCACGCTTATGCGCATGTATCATAGCATCATGGTATCTAGGGTCAGAAGGGGCCTAGAGCAGGCCATCTAGTCTGACCCCCCGCCAATGGCAGGAACAAGTGCCAGGGTCACAGGACCTCAGCCAAGTACC
>JAGPOW010003395.1:62796795-62807356 GCA_030014935.1 Caiman crocodilus | reverse complement strand
TAGAGTTTATCAAGATTTTCCTTGACTAACATTCAAAATAAAACTGGATACCACTAGAATAGCAGCAGAAAGAAGGCAAAGTAATCCAAGATTTTAAATGGTTTAGTCAGGGGTCAGCTTGATCTCTAATACAAGGAAGTGTTGAATTTCTTTGGTTTTGGCAAACAGCAGAAATAAATAAGCAGTGGATAAACTGGAAGCTGCCCAATTTGGTTTCTACCAATGTCTTATAGAAAAATCAGTATTAAGAAATGTGTACATTTCCTATTGGATGTTACTGCTGCTAATAAAGGCTTGAGTCCCAGGACCAAGAACCTTTTTTCATCATTACCATGGATTATATGATCAAATTTGTTTAAACATGTTATCTTCTAAGAGGACCCAAATTATCAAAGATAATACTGAAAAACTCATGACAGTTAAAAACAGAGTGCGCGCGCGCGCGCACACACACACACACACACACACACACACACTCCCCAGTCCCAGAATAATGTTCAGAATGAGGCTTTATTCCCCCACTAAGTCCACCATGTTTGAGATGCAACTCTGACAATACAATCTTCTTGCTTGGAATATTTTCCTTTCTATGACCAATTTTCATGATCTTGGAGTCTAGGAAAGTACTCCCAGTCTCAGTAAAACCTACTATTTATTTGTAGTTATTAGAAGATTTAATATGTGCTCACAATGAGAATAGACAGATACAGTTAGTAATGTCATCCTTAATACTGAGTGTCCTTGCCTTTATCAATTCTTCCTTTGGGGTATCAAAGTATTTTCATTCTTCTCTGTGGTGGTTCCTCCATGTATCCAAATGATTATTTTTTAGTTGTATGATAGGGTTCTGTTTCTCAATATTGCTCAGTCTCCAGGTGGTCCTCTTGTTACTACACGGCCTCTGCCTGTGAACAATGCTGGTGCTCCAGAATTAAAGACAGATTTTCCAAACATGGTTCCAGTATTATTATGTCCATTAGTTCCCCTATTGTTTTAGCCTTGCTCTTCAGCCAATGAGTTACCCAGTCCATCAGAGACCAACAAAGGATTGTAACTGTATGCCCAAAAAAATGCAGCACATTTGAAAATATCCATGAGTACTTCTTCTGTAGTGTTTGCAATCCCTGAACATTTACAGAACTCTCAACCCATGTCCAATCTGGTGCCTCTTATTGTTCCTCACCAAAGAGTCCAAACGGATACTCACAACATCACTATTACTGAGGCTGCCTGTATGAAAATAACTCAATGAACTCCTGACCCATCTTCCAATTCCAGCTAGAACAAGGAACAGCAATGTATAAATTAGGATTTCCAAGAGTTTGGATGCTGTGATAAAAGTAACAAGCTTCTGAAAATGCTGCTCTTCCCTTTTTTATGCATTGCAATGAGGTTGGTTTACTACTTCCTGTTGTTGTCTCTACTGAATGAACAATGGTTATATACCCATTTCCCGAGTTCATCTTTAATGTTAATCTAAGCCACAACAAAACCCACAAAATGGAGCCTGCCCTTTTGGAGCCATGTACACTGTGTTGAGAGCAAGTGGAGACACCATCTGGTTACATGTCATGTTGTGTTGGAATGAGCACCCAATGCAGAAAGGGAGAAGTCCTGCAATGATGATGGGACAAAAAAAGCAATAGCACCATCAGACCCTGGTGTTGCTGACCATATATTTTTGCTATATTGGGAAAAGAAAGATGTGTCTAGGATGTGTCCAGAAGAGCTCTGTATCTGTATGCCAAGTCCTGAAGTCTAAAACCCTCTTACAGATAAATTCACTAATATTTAATTATGGTTCTGTGAAGAAGTTGTCACAATGAGGAACCTATAAAGAAGTTTCCACAGGGAGGAAAGACAGCTTTTGCAGTTTTATCTTGTGAATTGAGTATAAAAGATGTCTCAAGCCATTCTGCTGCCCCAAGAAGGAAAAGCAATAATTCTGATCCAAATATTTCAGGCACAGTATATTTGATATTAACTTCGCTTACATTAACTGGGAAAAGTCAGAAGGCTTTTTGACTATCTTTTTCCAAGGGATTCAAAAAGGAAAGATCAAGAATATTGGAAAGGATGAGAGAGCTGCTCAGAAAATTAGATTTTATCTTTTGTCAAAAGCAATGAAAGTCTCCTGGAAATTTTTGTGGAGATATTTTTATCTTTTCCACATAATCTGATTGTTAGTGGATACTAAAAGAACTTTCCCATTTCAAATTGTGACTAAAGGAAAAACCTTGCTCAGTCAGTCTTTTACTCAGGGCCTTCCTGACAGATCACTCTTAAAATAACTACCAGGCTTTTATTTTTTTTAATCCAAACTTGACTATAACAGAAATAGGTTTAGATTTTTTTCATGACTACTACATTTTGAGAATGCAATATATGAGATTTATTGTGGATAGAAAATTGAGCTCACTAGAGAAGTGAAAGTAATAAGGAACTATGGCAAAAGGAGGGAAAAGAGATAAGAGATTTCATACTGGATCTTTCCCCTTGGACAATATGGCCTTTGGCAAACCTAGGACCTGTGATGTTACCCAGATCTTTAAATAGGCTACTTTCCAAACACAAGGTCATGAAAAAGATTTGAACAAAATATGTTTGTAATTAATGACAGAGCTTGGAAGAAGCCCAACAATGAAAGCAATTCTTGTTTTCTAACCTGGAGAACAAGCTTTCTATAAACACACACAGAGAAGGAGATTACCATAGTAATGAAGGAAAGCAATGAAGTGAAACAGGATACACATACTGTACTTGAAAAGGTTTCAGACTTTCAGCTATTCTTAGCCAAGATACAAGCTATCTAGCACAGACAGATTTGGGATGCAGTGTCATGGTAAGTCTGTGGAAAGAGTCCTGCCATTAGATTGATACAGTCTGATATTATGTACTTCCAAAACAGCTCTGCTTGTTCCATAGCTATTCCTGAATGGAAACATCTTTCTCAGTTTTATTCTCTGTCTAATGTCCTTTAAAGCTATCACTTGCATAATGTTACCATATTGAACCTAATCAGTTTTAGAACTGGATAGCTGAACTGAATTCATACTAGTTAAAGCAGTGATATTCTTGAACTTTTACTACCAGCTCTCTTATTGAGGCTTTAGTCTATACATGGAAAATGTGGGTGGTTTAGGTCTTGGGAAACCCAAATTAGTTCAGCTCAGCAGCTTACTATTGTTGAAAGTTAGAAAATCATTTAGATAAAGGATTCTCATTCTAATCCATCCACATTTAAAGTAAAAGGGAGGTTTTTAAACAACACCACCCGTAAACCCAGAACCAGGACATGGATTTCTGTGCACACATTCTGGGAGGATTCTAAAAAACAATTCAATTTTTTTTTCCTCGCTTTCTGGCTAACATTTGTCCTACCTATTCTGTTATTTTCCATTTCTCAGACATCATTTGCTTCCCCTGTGTTTTCAGTAGAGCTTGAAATTAGTATTGTTTTAATTCCTTGCTTGCAAGCCAAGGTCTGAAGTCACATATCTACGCACAAGTCAACTCTGAGACTGAGTCTCTCCACCTGCTTTACACCTGGACATCTTATATCAGAATCTGGTCCTTCAACTTTATTTGGCTTTAAGGGGACAGCACACAGTGAACCAAATTCTGATCTCAGTTGCACTGAGGTATAACTATTTGATTTTAAAGGACTTATTCTGGATTTGTGATAGATGGTACAAGCCCAAGCAGAAATTAATCCACCATATTTATCTGTATGGAAACATCATTCATGGTCAAAATATATAATTCTATCAAGAGTTAATTTGGGTTCTGCAAACTGGCAATGAAAATTCTTAAGTTGCTGCAAAATGCATATCCACCATTTATGTTGATACAGGCAAAATGCTTATTTTGGCTTTCCTCATGTTGCAGTCATTAGTCTAATATAGTAGAACTGCTCTCAGATATTTATGGGAAGGTCATTTTTATTCAACTGTTATGTACTGGAAACTTAAATAGACAAACAAATGAGTCAGAGACATCAGAGGGCTCATTCTTTGAGGAACACCAAACTGCACTCTGTAAGATTTGTCAGCTCAATCAGAGGAAAAAATCAAGCCATGATTGTCTTAGTGGAAGGAAAGAAGAGATTACATTTTATTCTCCATGAGTAAAACTTGGAAGGCTTCTGCCGTAAGAAGGCCAAACACATCCTCAGA
Organism: Caiman crocodilus; assembly: GCA_030014935.1. NCBI lineage: Eukaryota > Metazoa > Chordata > Crocodylia > Alligatoridae > Caiman > Caiman crocodilus. The sequence continues at coordinate 62,803,181 of JAGPOW010003395.1, read as the reverse complement.
CTTGGAGGCAAGATAGAAAATGGGGAAGACAAGTAGCAAAGGTGGTTACAAATATTAGATCCAATTTTGCAAGTTATGCTCCAGAAAAAAAGTGATGGATTACCCTAAGAATTTTGCCAGGGTAGGGCATATAGAACTAGAATTTGCAAAAGCAAGATTAGAATTCATTGCTATTTAAAGCTGTGTTTCATAATGTACAGTATGACCATGTGCTGGTTTTTAAAGTGATTTTTCAGGGTAAGAAAGTGTCAGTGTTTTTAATTTTGCAGATTTATAAGGCAAAAAAAGTTACAAGTCACTTTTGTGAAGTATTTGTCTTTTAACTCATTAGATTGCACTCCAGCGATGACTGAACATGATATTTAAACAGTAGTGTTTTTGCCAATGAGTTACACGATCAACAAGGACTGCTAATGTTTTCTATTCTAAACCTTCTCAAAATGTCAAGTGTTCTTGTCAGCTGAGTGGAAGTGGCATAAAAGTAACTTTTGAAGTTGTTGTTGATGAGAGATCCTTGTAGAATATATCAGATATACTGAAATCATATTCACAATATGCTCTAATCTCCCACTGATGCAAAAGGATTTATTGCACTTAACTACCATTTCCATTAATGGCAATGTAACACATTGTTTTCCCTTCTATAAAAGATACTATACATGCTGAGCAAACACCAGATCTTACCCACAGCCTGTACTTATTCATGCCATAAGAGAACAAAAATGTATTGCACGCATCAAGTATATTGCTTCCTAAAAGTTCCAGGACTGGTACTTCTGTTATAGATCTCTCAATAGCAGCATTCAACAAAAAGCCCCCTAAACAAATCATCTAAATCACAAGGAAATTCTCCCCAATCCTGTGGTCCAGTGTCGATGCTGCAAGTTCTCTGACTCTTCACACTGAGAGTTGAGGCAGCTTCTTTCTATAGAAGTTCAGCAAGAACTTACAGTGTTTGAGGCACTAGTCTAGGACTGGGTTCAATCCTCCCCACACTCCACTACAAATACCCTACTTGACCTTAGGAAATTCACTAAGGGTCATTAAGGGATTTAGGGACTTACCTGATACTTTAGGCACCTGACTGGAAAACCTGAGATCCTCAAAGCCTATGTCCAACTGCTGCCTATCCAGGCCCATGAGTGTCCTAAGTCACTTTTCCTTGCCATCCAGTTCCCATTCCACTTTACCAATATAGGCAAGAGCATCCAGAATATGCCTAAATTAGTAGTGTTGGTAGGTGTTACCCCACTAACAGCAGATGCCAAGAACCTGCTTAAGAAGTCAATCCTGACTGATTTTATGGCTAAAGCAGCACAGCTCCAATCTTCAGACAGGTTGATGGGAAGAGGCTTTTCCCAGAACCCATTAAAATCTTAAAGGGTTTTTTTTACTAAAAAGGTAGGTTTGAACATCTTTTCAGATGTTTGCAGGTATTACTATGTGCCAGAGATCAGAATTTGGCACTTTCATCAGAACACATCATAGGGCTCATCCTTTAGAAAGAAACAACTGTTTGAGCCAAAATGTCTGCAAACCTCTTTGGCTCTTTTAGGATAACAGAACTGCTATGTCAGCATGTCCTTCTCACACACAAAGGTCTGGTTGTGGGAGTAAGTAATTTGTGTAATAACACTTTGGATACACACAAAGCCAAATTCAACTTTCAGTCAACTGTCAGTCCAGAGAAACTCCATAGACACATAGAGCTTAGCCAGAATTTAGCCCAGAGTACATGTACCATAGTATTTAGAAAGATTAACTCTTATTTGTTACTGCATTTCATAACTGCTCTGCAAACAGATATAAATATCCAAGAGCAATGTATGATTTGGTACCTATTTTTTATTACATGCAATTTTGTGTCAACATCTTTTCATGTGACCTGTAGATATTATTTAGGAAATTGGTTCCATTAAATAAACGTTCCAGAACTGGTTTACTTTTAGTGTGCTAGCAGTTCCTTTGAAATCAGCTAGCAACAGAGTGTACTAACTTCTGCAGAACAAGGAATACAAATATAAACTAGTTCTCATTATACTATCTAGCTAAATGCAAATGCAGATGCACAAATACAATGTTTGTTTTCATAAAACTTGGAAGAATCATTTTGCCTTCAAAGGCATGTTTTCTGCTTCAGGGTCATTACATATATTTGGTCACGTCTGCACTTAACACAGTGTGCATGATTTGATTTAAAAGCAAATGTGCACACAGTTGGTTATGATACTTTACAGAATTACAGATTCATTTACACACCTCTAATACATACAGCAAGTGGGTTGAAAAGTGTACACAGTTATGCAGTTATTTAGGTTAACCCACATCCATGGATTCCCAGTATATGGGTTAAGTATAGGTGGAGTAGTTATAGCTGCCACATCGAGGTTAATGAGATGCATCTAGGTTCCCAACTCATCATTGGTTCTTCTGGTTTCTTGTGTAAGTTGGGTAAATGTGCCAGTTAGTGACGTTGCTTAGCAGCATATTTTACAGCACAGCCTGGCTACCATACATGCTCTCTCTTATCTGTTAGCCCAACCTAGTTAATACCATCCAGGCAATTCTGTATTTCCAACTAATTGGCCACAGGGATTGAAATAAACCTTGGGAACACTGACACAAAGCAGGAGGTTGCTGCACAGATAACAGAGTTCACAAAAGACTGCATGAGATACAGAGCCACTTATCCAGCCAAAAAAAAATGCTCAGTAACACAGCATTGTATTTGATTGGAGTAGAGTTATTTCTTTTGACAGACTACTGCTCCAAGTGATATTACTGATGAGAAATAATTCATACTTCACTTTTAATCTTCCAATGCTTTAGTTAATGCTCATGGTCACCCATGAGGGAGGGGGGTAAGTGATGGCTTCATTTGATGCAAGGAGAAGCTGAGGCCTGGAGAATAAATGACTTAAAACCCTGGAACATTTGGCTCCCATTCTTGCTCAAACTACGCCTCTCCCTCTCTTTCTAATGATAGCAGCAGGCATATGCTTTGCATGCTTACTTTGGTACTTTGAAAAAGCCTGATCCCTACTACATTAAAGTCACTGGCAAATATCTGTTGATGCCAATAGTAACAAAGGGGGGCCCTAAAGGTCCAGGTATGATCCCAGTGTCCCCTGAAGAGTAAGGTGTTCCAGTGGTTACAAGGCTGCTGCCCACCACAATCATTGCTGACTTCAGTTTAAGTAACAGAGATCAGGGAAATGTGTGTTTGAAGAGAAGGACGGGCTTGTGAGAAGGCCCAGGATATCTAGGCTCAATTGCCTTGTTTGCCACTATCTTTCATGCGACTATTGGTAAGCCATAATTAGACTGCATCTCAGATCCCTTTCTCCCACCTTGTTTTAACTTTGTCTGTTCAGGAATAGGGACTGTCTCTTTCCATGTGTGTACATAGTGTCCAGCACTATGCAGTCCCAGTTTCAAAATAATATGGCAGACGATGTAAAACTGATGCCTGCAAGAGCAACCATGCAGTCTACAGTTACCTGGATTGTTTAATACTTTGAGCATATGCCAGTTAATATGAGGTTTAGTCAGGAAGTCAGCTAAAATACAATACAATTTAACTGCATTTTAATGGAGGTACAACCTAGAAAGTAAGATACATGGAAATATCTATTTCCGCTTTACTTTACTGGCTAGAGTGTGGTGATTGTGTCATTCAGGACTCAGTTTTGGAAAAAAAAAAACAAATAAGAAAATCTGCAGTTATACCTGCTGGGCACTTGCACATTAGAATTGGAGATTTACATGCTAAATTTCCCATCTACATTCCTGCCATGCAGTTTGCATACGCGGAGGTAAGGACTGATATATTTCTTTTATTGCTACATAAACTCAAGGTAAATGATTTGGTTTGCAGAGGTGCTGCCTACATGCAGTGCTCATTCACTTCAACTGGAGTGTGAAAAATACGCCCTAAATGACTTGCCCAAGCTCACACAGTGAGTAATTCTCTGTGCCAGGAAGAAAACCCAGAAATCCTCCCAGCCTAATCCTCCCAGTCTAAATCCTCCCTGGGTATAAACACCAGACATGCTCTTTCCCAGAAAGAAATCTGTGCCACAGGCTGACCCCTCCCTTATTTGTAGCTTAACTTACTCAGAAAGTGAAAAATAGGGCATACAAACAACTCCTCCATCATCTCTAATGAATAGCAAATAATGCCAACTAGGGCAAGTAAATATGTGTGAAGCCCCACTCACACACCCATAACATGCATGTGTGTCACAGATGGTTTCATTGAAGAGCCAAATAAAAAAAAGGGAGGGAGAGAAAAGAAAAACAAGTGCAATCCACATGAAAAAAAAGAAAAAAAGAGAGAAAGACATTTTATAGTGAAGAAACTAAAAAAAAACCCAAACTCAACACAAAGCCATTCTCTCTCCTTGATAACATGTAGGCTAATCTCTACATAAATAGAAATAACAGCCCTTTGAAATGGCAATGATTTGCTTGGAAAACATTCATTAAAAACGTCCTGCAATTATTGACTCTATCATTATTTCTTGGCAGTGGCTGAGTCTTGCAGCATCTTGTGTTGTTTTTTCCATGAAAAGCAATCCATTGTTTGGTGGGGGGAAGGGGGAAAGCCAAGGACACTGTATTTGAAGTATGTGCTTGGTGACATGAAGCTGATTGCCCAAAGGAATCAGGGTACATATATTTGTATTATTGTACACGTGAGTAGCTTGAATCATGTACTGCTCTCTCTCTTTGTTTGGATTATGCAGCTTGGCTGGGCAGCCATCCAAAAGATTCACATTAAATTCTAGCTATATTCAGCACAAAAGTCATCTAGCATCAGAGGATCAAAGTTACATCAACCAACAAGCACTAAGGAATTGATAAGCCGCTAAAATTAGGTCATCTCCTAGCAGCTGCTTTTGATGGATGAAGTGGAATTTAGCCTCAGGTTTTCTATTTAAAGATCTGTTACAGCATCTTTTCCTGCAGCTACAATGGGAACACAACAAAGTATAATGCTTCTGATTAAATGTTTAATCATTACTCTTTACTCTTCTGATTGTTTCTGCCATGCCACAGATTTACAGCTCTATATTTGCAGCTTTGCTAGCCATTTTAAACCCACACTGCAATATTTGGAAAGACTGCAATTCCCAACAGCATAGTCTAACAGAAGATATTTTTCAATTTTTCTTTTGGAATAAATTCTGTAAAGCTCTTTACTTATCATTATTAAAGAGATATATTGTCAAATAACGGTATTAAAACTGACCTCTCTTAAAATGTCTTAGTGTCCTATATCCACTCAAAAAAAATCTATCCCTTATTTTAATAATATTTTAGGACACTAAACAAGGTTTTATTGTGTGATGTTATGGTTCTCCTTTTGTGGTCTCTTCAGAAGAAGTTAGCTAATCAACCATCACTGTGAAAATTGGTTACCTAATTATAGGTGATACACAAACAAACAAGTTGAATTTTTTCATCAGGAAAAAAAAAAAGAAGCGAACCTAACTGAGCTAATTACATCTGTTAACAGGAGCTGGCTAGCTGAGTTAGTACAGGATACACTGGAAAGATCAGAGTTGAAGGAAGCATGACCATCAAAGCAGGAATTATTGAAGTGCAGCACATACCTGACCAGACCCAAACCTATACCCAGTCTGAATGAGAGTGAGCCACGTGCCAAGACCCACAATCATGTGCCCCACCTGCACCCTCATGGCCCAATCCTCACCAGCCCAGTGACATCCAAACCCACTCACAGATGCCCAGACCCTAGGGGCACCCCCTAACACCATGGCAGAGATCAGCCCACATTCCTCCAGTCCCAACAGCTGGGAACAGAACTGGGCTGTCAAGGAGAGAAGGGACCTCATCACCATCTGGAGCAAAGAGGAAACCCAGGAAGAAGCTCTGCAGCATGCACCACAACAAGGTGGTGTTCTAGCAGATTGCCAAAGAGATGAGAGCACAGAGCTACAACCAGGGCTGAACGTAGTACATAGACAAAATCAAATGGATCAAGACCCAAGTCAAGTGGATTCACAATGCCAACCAGACCCGAGAGGCAGGAGACAAATCATGCTCTTCTATAAGGAGCTGTCCTGTTTCCTCTTGAGTGATAGAGTTGTTGCCACCCTCCATACCCATCTCACCAACAGGGGAGGATTGCAGTGTTTAGCAGAAGGTCTCCCGTGGCAGAAGGCCTTGGGGAAACAGGAGAAGCAGGGATGCAGGTGAAGGTGCACCTGCGGGTACAGCTAGAACCAGATTATAGCTCTCCTGACCTGTTCTAGTGCAGCAGAGCCATGGGCACTAAGAAGCTGGACCCAGGGGACAGCTCCAACAGCATGGTGATCATAACACAGGATGTGGACACCAATGGACATGGAAGGGACCCA
>JAGPOW010003395.1:62763864-62793628 GCA_030014935.1 Caiman crocodilus | reverse complement strand
AAAATCAACAGTGAAAGAAATGCATTTCCAACCCAAGAAATGAAGAGGAGAAAAGATTGAAAAATAGATATAATATATGATGCTGTCAAAGAAAATACATTATTTACCTCCCTATGAATTAACAAGATGTTTGCATTGCTAAATACAGGCCAAACCGTGGGTTTTACCCACAGACCAATAAATGGGCTGACTATAGGGGAGTTCCCTGGGGGATAGCACTTTCACAGGACTGATATATCTTGACATCAGGTAACCTAGGGAAAGGCATGGTGATGGTCAATGGAGAGGCCTAGTTAGAGTGAAGGGAAGAAAAGAGTCCCACTTAGCTAGAGAAGCCATATAGCACAGAGTATCAGGTATATCAGTGAGAATATGACAGAAACTGGAATTAAAAAAAGGGGAAAAGGCAAGAAAAAGTAAACCTAAAATGGGTCCCAGATTTTAAAAAAAATTGAGGAATTGAAAGAAGTAGAAAAGGCGGGTTTCAAAGACCAGCTGTAGGCCAGGTATGTCTTGAGCATAGTATGTAGAAGATCAGTCTCAAGCCAAGGCAATCGGTGGGAAATGGGGAGCAAGTGCTTAACATGGAAACCAAGGAGGGCACAGAAAGCTGTCTACATACTGGCAGGGTGAACATTTCTGTGCAAGTTCATACAGACAAGCACTCAAAGGGATTCTTGGCAAAATGCTACTTGGTGAAAGCTATAATGGGACATTTCAGTTTGCTGGCTACATTTCATAGATTCATAGACATAGGGTCAGAGGGGACCTGAGCAGATCATTAAGTCTAACCCCCTGCCCTGAGCAGGAATGAATACTGGGCTTATATGACCCCCACTAAGTTATGCTCATATGACCCCAGCTAGGGAGTAATCAAGCTTCCCTTTAAAAACCTCTAAGGTAGGAGTCAGCACCAGTTCCCTTGGAAGCTGGTTCCAGATTCTGGCAGCCCTGACTGTGAAGTAGTGCCTCCTGATGTCTAGCCCAAACCTACTCTCAATCAGCTTGTGGCCATTATTCCTTGTTACAGGGTCTCGCCCATTCCTCTCTGGTCCCCCCTGGTAAGTTTATAGATTGCCACTAGATCCTCTCTCAGCCTTCTCTTGTGAAGTCTGAACAGGTCCAGGTCCATTAGCCTCTCCTCATACGGCCTGCCCTGCTGTCCCCTGATCATGTGAGTGGCCCTCCTCTGGACCCTTTCAGTGCTGTCCACATCCCTCCTGAAGTGCAGCACAGAGAACTGGACATAGTACTCCAAATGCGGCCTGATTAACGTCGCATAGATGGGGAGGATCACCTCCTTGGACCTGCTTGTAATGCGTCTGTGGATGATAAGGTGTGGTTAGCCTTGCTGACCACATCCTCACATTGGCAACCCATGTACATATTAGAATCAGTAATGACTCCAAGATCTCCTTCTGTCACTATGCTTTCAAGAAGGGAGTTCCCCAGCCTATAGGTGTGCTGTTGGTTCTTCCTTGCATGCAGGAGAACAAACTGCCTTGCTCCTGAAGAAAGTTAGCTTCCCAGGTTGCCCAGGAAGACCAGCCAGGGATCCGCTAGCCAATCCCCTGGGTAGCCTGTAGAGAAGACAACTTGGCTAGTCAGGAATGCTGATGGAATAACTTCTCATCAGAAGAGTTCTCAATGGCCCTACTTAAAGCCACCTTGATCAGTCCCCAACTCCTATCCAAGTCTGTGGTAGAGTGAACAAGGCTTCTGCCACTAGGTAAAACAGGGGGCTTTCACAGGGCTGATCTACCTTTGGCCCACCCACCTGTTTCTGGGCCAACTGCCTCCCTTCTCACCTGCCATGCCTTGTTGGCAATTAATTAACGATCTTAATTAGGCAGGAGGCTGTCCATTGCTTGTCCCAATGCCAGGGGGGCACTAGCTGCAGCTCTGTACCTCCCCTACACTGCAGCCCATACTTCGCAGATGGCATCTAGCTGTTACTCTTACCAGCCAAACACTGGGCCCCAGAATCCTCCTATCAGGACCCCTCCAAGATCCCTCCATTCAGGCGGCCTACCCCACCTTCATTCGAGCTATCTAGCTCCCTGAAACTATTTTCCCCTGTTGGGTGTGGTCCCCACTGGGACCTTTGGCCTTACAGGCCCTGGCCTCACCTCCAAGGCCAATCAGAAACCTCAGGCCCTCTTAGATCTGGGTGCCCCTTGCAATGGGCCCCTGGCCCTTTTGACCATCCTGGTCCTGGCCGCAGCACTGACTAGTCAAGGGTACTCTCTCATTCAGGTCTGAGTCTCTAGCCCCACTCTCCCCTGGGGTCTGCCCTCTGGGCTCTAGTAGCAGGTGCCAAGCCAGTTGTGGGGGCTCAGGTTAAGGTGCCCTGACCTACCTTTCACCAGATTGGTAACTGGCCTGGTATTTCCTGGGGGCTCCCGCACCAGTGAGAGCCCCACCAAGCCACCCACTCCCGGCAGGGTGCAGTTTTAGGTCATGCCCAGGACCAGGAGCCTCCTTACCATCCCCTACAGCTCCTCCCTTAGCTCCAGGGTGTTCCAAGAAGCCTCACAGCTAGGTAATATTGCTTCCTGGCCTACAGCAGGAAAATGCCCTGCTTATATAGGCAGCCCTGAATCTAAAATGGCCGCTGCAATCAGGCACCTGCTGGCTGCTTGACTCAGGTCCTTAAAATGACAGGTACAAACAATGCTTTGCCACAAGGACATATTGTGAGACCTCCTGCATATGGTCTCCACTTCCACCTATAGCCCCCTTGCAAAATGTTCATTTTTTCTCATTTCAACTTTTATATTCAGTTTTAGAAGTACAATTTTTTTTTAAAAAAGCATTGCAAATTGTGTTCCCTGAATTCTGCAAAGTTTCTATTACCATCCATACCCTGAGGCTTTTGGGTAAAGTACAGAGTTTGATGACCCCTCTATGAACTATTTTTAAGACTGCTGAGTGTGCCTATGGGGTATACATAAAAAAAATGCTTCATTCTTCTTTTTCTTTTAAAAACCATATCTTTTTAATGTTTTGGAATTATAGGGATTTTCTTCTTTCTACTTTTCTGCATCAATAAAATACAAAATATCGTGGAGCTGGGGACTGACCTTTTTGAGGAGACATGTTTCTTGTTTTCCTTCAGACACACTGACATCTTAAAATTTCAGTAACCAGTCAAAAGGCAAAGGAAAAGTCAAAAAGTCAAATGAAAAAGAACCTGGGAAAAGAAAAAATGGTAAAAAACACAAAATAAGTAAATGTGGAAAAGTCATGTACAGATTACTTGTTCTGTTGCATTTGGTGGTGGAAAGGAAAATAAAATAGAGATAAAGGAGGAAAAAAACCATACAAGTGTAAATGAAAGTTTCAAAATAGCAAAAACATGAAATAATGATAGAATTACATGAAAGTTTTGCAAAAGAGGCCAATTTTGACAAAAATAGTTTTGAACAAAAACTTTTGATCAGCTTTACTCAGGATTACTGCGTACAGCAATATTAGCAGTTATGAATCATCTCATCAGCTCCTACATTTGCCAGGCCTTGTGATCCAACACAAATAGCATTAACACATCAGTTACTGACACAAGTCACTTATCAACAAGGAAAAATAAGTCATAGTTACTTGACCTACTTACTTAGACCTCACTGTCCATGTAAGAGGAGTGAGAACATCATGTCTGTCTCATAACTGCCTTCCATTTAAAGGTTGAGGGGTTGGCAAGAAATGTTCTGATCTTCTGAGGGAGAACAAATGCAATGCGAGATCTCATTACAAACATTTAATTAGACACTGTGTTTCCCTGCTGCATAGCTTAAAAATCTTAAGCAGATAATCATCATATTCTGGTGATTATGAATTTATGTGATCTCATTACTTTTTTGTATCTTGTATAACAGAATACCATCTTATTTTTAAATCAGACATTGAAGAAAAAGTTTAGAGATAAATAGGGTCACTACATATCCCTGTACTTTGATGGACTGCTGGCCTGAACAGCCTGTAAGAATGATTTAAGCCAGGGGTTGAAACCCCTAATTTAAACCATTGTGCAGGGACAATGTTTAGTTTGGCTTATGGTCATGTGCTTTGTTGAAGGACTGTTTGTTGTGTTTGAGAAAAAGCTAAATAGTCTTGTATATAAAGATGCCATTAGTCCAAAAAAACCAGTGGTGGCAGCAGTCCGTCGATATGAGGATGAGAATCTTCCAGGAAATAGGGAGGTCACTGGTGAGTCTGGAGATGACCGAGGAGGATAATCCAAGATCCACGTGCTCAATTTCAAACTTGGCAAATAGTTTCAGGAGGAAGGAATATATCCTGGGGAGCTCTTTCCTTTTCAAAAAACAAATCTAATGTGAAAAATTCATCACAGTTTCCCAAGTCAAGCACTTAACACTTAGGAGAAACGAAAGTGAGGGCTGACTGGATAATATTAATTCAGTCTCTTGGTGAACATGTATTATGATCAGGGATCTGGGTTTTCCATTCATTGTGGAAAAACATGGATTTTCTCTTTTAAGGGAGAAAAGAGCCAGAAGCAGCAGGTTTTCCCTTGCAGACTGGCAGAGTCCATCCTGCAAGGTGATGCTTGGGGTAGGAGAAAGTGGGATGCAGGGGGCTCCATGTGCATGTTTGTGCTGTCACATGCACATGGCCAGCAATACAGCCAGGCAATGATAGAGAGCAGCTCCCTCAGCTGCCTGCAGGTAAGTCTATGGTGGTGGGAAGGTAGGGGACATAGGCAATGCAAGGGGATGGGAGAGGGAGGGACAGTTTGAGACACCCATGGCTAGGGAGGGAGTGGGGCAGGGGTGGTGGCTCATCTAGCACCCATCCAGAGCCATGCATGGAGCTTGGAGCCCAGGGCCAGGGTGGGAATATATAGCCACAGGGCACGACTAGAGGAACAGGACTGAGCCATGGGTGGCTCATTCAGGGGACAGCAGGGGAGCTGGCTCCTCACTACTGTGCACACTACTAGGGAGAGGGGAATGGGAGGGCACATGCCCCTTGAGATGTGTGTGCAGGGTGGGGGCAGATGTGGACTGCCCGCTACAGGGCTCCCCCACCCAGGGGCCTCCCCCAGCCCCCTCCAGTGGATGGGATCCAGCATGGGAGGACAGAGTGGAGTAGGGTGGCTCAGTGCTGCCACTACCAGGAGCCCCACACCAGCCACACTGCTATAGCGAGGTACTCACTGCCCACCCAGCTGCAGCAGGGAAAACAACTCCATGCCACCAGGTGAGCAGGGGGCACCTCACCATGGTGGTGCAGCTGGCATGGAGCTCCCAGCAGCAGTGGTTTGGCCATGGTGGCATTGGCAGCACCAAGCCTCTCTGCCCTCCAGCACTGGATCCCACCCATTGGGCCACAGAGTCCTGGGGGGGGAAGGCAGCAGGGAAGGGAGCCCCAAGTCCTACAGTTGGCCACCTACATCCTCCCCACTGCCACAAACTCTGCTCCAGCCATGCTGCCCACGGGGATAGGGGTAGCTGGGCTCCATGCTCCACTCTGGCCACAGCAGCCACCACCTCCCATGCACACCAGCTGGGACTTTGGCACTGCTGGCTGGGGTGGGACGGGGGGGCTGTGGGCCCTGGAACTGGTCATGTGGCCCTGGCATCTGGGGGCTCCCTCTGACAGGGCTAGAGGCAAGGGACTGTGTGTCAGGCGTGAGGGGCGCCAACATGGCTGGAGGTATGGGGGATTGTAGAGTTGTTGTGAGGAGCACTGGCAGGGCCAGGGGGCTGTGGGTTGGGAGTGGGGGGCACTGGCACAACCAGGGAGCTGTGACTTGGGAGTGAGGGGAAACTGCATGGATGGGGCAGGGCAGCAGCATATCAGGACTGCTCAGTGCCACAAAGCTGGCGGGGGGAGGGGGGGCACAAACACCACAGATGGACTTATGTACTAGTGAGCAAAGGAGGCAGGGGGAGCTCTGATTTTCTGTGATAAAAGAAACAAAATCAAATGCCAAAATATATAGGCATTTAAAATGTCATTTATTATAATGATTGAGGCCCATGTAGGCTTCCAAACTGCTTTAATATTGTAAATATATCAATAAAACATCGTGTTCAACTCACACACATATACATATACATATGTTTCATTTTAATCATGGAAAAAACACAGATTTGGGAGGTTTTAATCAAAGATTTTTTTTTAAATCAGAGGATTTGCAAGTTTTAAACCGAGAAAACCAGGATCCCTGGTTACGATACAGTTGTCAATTATATGATCACATCTTATTCCTCCCACTGGACCCTGCCACCCCCCAAATCTATGCCTCATTCACCTTATGGACAGTTATTCAATATTGAGTTTTATCTTCATAAGTCAAAGAGTGATCCCAGGGTTTATTTACTTACTCACAAAGTCTGCTGAAGGCAGATTTCTTTCCTTCACTGGTTCTCTCATCATGGTACCTCATCTTGCTTTTTAAAAGAAAAAACTAATAAAATAATTAATGGTGAAATAACATCTTGATATTTATTTATTAGATTTACATTCTGCCCTATCCAAAATGCTCAAAATGGCTTACAATAAAAAAACTAACCCACAGGCAGAGTTAATATTCCCTATAGTACAAGTAGGAAAGTGTCACAGGAAGATTAAAGTCAAAATTACTAAAAATATCAATAAATTTGTGGCGCCCAGTTTAAGATGCCTATTGTCTAAGTTTCCAACATGCTTAGCATTTTATGGTACTTCACATGAGCTAAGCAGAGCTGCCTTTGACCTCCACTACATATATAGGTGCAATAGGTGATGCAGGGTCTCTGCAGCAGTTCTTCTGTTTCCTTCTATTCTTATCCTTACCCTCTACTTGGATCTTGCCCCTGGATCTCATATGCTTGTACTACCCAGTATTTCTAGTCACTTATATAAAAATACAGAAAAGACATTGCTCTGCTTTTAAGCCTAGTGGCCTGCTAGTAACAGGAATGACAGTTATTTGTGAATTTGGAAACAAAAGCTAGTGTTATTTTTTCCTTTCTTTCATATGGCTAATATGTTGTCTACAATTGTTTGTTCCCTTCATCTTTTATACCCAGCAGCTTATTGCCATAGGCATGGAACACATCTGGATGTGTGCCAGAGCTTTCAAATTTTCCCTGTCTGCTTCTGTGCCCTTGCAGAAATAGAGGATTGGGCAGGGACTGCTCGTTTTGAGCCAAAGCCTATCATTTAGAGTGGTTTACAAGGGTATAATGAGAGTAATGGGAATGAAACCAAGAAAAAGAAAATGTTGGCTGAATGTGAGGGAAGAAAGTCTCACAGTCAAGAAGCGATTAGATTTTGGACCAGACTTCCAAGTGAAATGGTAGAAGCCCCTTCACTTAAAACCCTTCAAACCAGACTGGACAAATACTCATTCTGCTTGGACACAGTGGTTGGCTAAGACATGTCCTACTAGACCTTTTCCAGATCAGATTTCTCTGATTAAAACTTATTCCAAAAACAGTTGGCAATATTACAGTGTAAGTTCTGCTTAACCATAATGGTCAAAGAACAGGGCACTTGCATCTACCTATTTGTAATGGTACAAGTAAAATATGTGAAATATTTTGCACCTTTTTCCCTTGCTATATATAGGAGTTATTCCATCATTCATCAAATCTACACCAATTCCTTTTCATATGCAAATATATCATTTGCTTCACAGCTCAAGCCAAACAGTTGTGCAGTGCTTTGTCATGAAGATAATATATTTAATCACAGAGCATCTTGTTTCCATTGTATTGAACAGGTGTTGTTTAATGGCATGGCCATTGTGTAACATTATAGTCATTTATTAATGGGAGCGCAATGAACATATTGTAGGGACATGAATGTGTCAGTCTCATGGTTAGGGTTAGTGGTTTCTTGTGATGTGGTATGTATAAGATAGTGGCACAGACTCAAAGCTCCCAGGAGGCAGGAGTGCATTACTACAGAACTAACTGATGTGACTGGTTTTGGCTTTCACTCATTTTTGGAAAGAGGAGAATACATGAAAGCCTTCATTGAAAATGTGCAAGTTACTCATTGTGGTTAATTCTACACTTTGGCTCCACTCCCAACTTCTTTATAGGCTGTGGATGTGACCACACTTTCTGAAACAGCATGAAGTATATGCAACAGATTTGTGTTACATTAGAAAAGAAAAACAAACTGACCCATAGTCTACCTAGGCAGGTAACCTGTTTGGTAGAACACTCTGTTGTCAGATGTGCTAAAGGAAGATGACTACCTTCTGCCACTGGCTGGTGTTCAGTTTATATCATGAGCCTACACTAACCTAGTTATGATTCCCTTTCTAGTGCGATTACAGACACTAGCACTTATTTATTTCTGTATAAAACAGGCACATTTTAAAAATGGAAGCCTGAAAACTTCACACAAAATCACATTTAGATCTGCAGGCACTGTGCACACAGCAAATCAGATGAAAAAATAGTGTATTATGTACCTATTTTTTTTTTAACACACACAAAATCATTCATTTTGCACACATCCTCAGACTGCATATCAATAGAGGCATGCAACTGCAACGCACATTTTGCTCTCGACCCAAGAATTCTAAAATAGAAGTCACAGATCCACAATATCTAATCCTTTTCTTGAAGTGGTCTGAAGCCTCAAGAATATCCCGGGGTACCAAGTTCCATGGTGTCATCACATATTACACAAAATATTTGATTCATGATTCTTGAGCATGTTGTATTTCAATCTCCTACAGTGTTTCCATGCTCTTATATTAGAGGGAAGAGTAAATCCAAACTTCTAGACTGCCTTTCTATGTATTATTTAATGACATTAGGATTATTTGCAAGGGAGCCATAAAAGATAAATTATTTCATGTAATAAATAATACAAGAATATGGGAATACATCTCCATTCATACAGAAGTGCATTCTGCCTTAAAACTAATAATACCACATTCTTATATAGTGCTTTTCATCAGCAAATATCAAAGTGCTTTATTAAGAGGATAAGTAACATTACTCTCACAAATGATGTTTGCTGCCTTTGTCCAGAGCTTAACTATTTTTCCTGTCCTTTCTGAAGTGAGTGATAACATCTGACAGATTATTAGAAGAATTTACTATGTTGTCTATTTATAAACCTATTATATCTCCTGCATTCTTTTCTAGGCCCTTCTTAAAATCATAGCAGATCATTGATCAGATGCCTTCACTGAACAGTTGCCTAGATTTCGTTCTGCAGAGTGTAAAACTAATGGGACCAATTTCCCACCACTAACACTAATTTTACACCAAGTAATTCTGTTCATTTCAGTGGGGTTACTCCTCACCTGCAACTATGCAAATGAGAGGAGAATCAGATCCACTATCTTCTTTCCCAGTCACTCTCTTGAGACTGGATGAGACGGAGCAGGGTAATCCAGATGAAAAGAAGGTACAGATGTTGGAGAGTAGCAAGGATGCTGTCTACTGTCATATCTTTTCATGATTCAGAGCGTAAGGCAGAACACAAGCATGTTCTCTCAGTCTGTTTCCCCAGATAGCGAGATTCTCCAGACGGTTTGAGGTACAAACTTTGAACATGAATTCAAGCTTTGGTCATTCATACCCAGTTCTTTATAGAAGTGAAGGCCACTTGCAAAATTTGGCTCCAGGTTCTCCCATTCTTCTCTCTGTAATCAACCCCTCTATTCAAAGACCCACTTCCTTGTCTAGGCTTATAATGAATAGGCTTCAATGGTCATATTTTCATTATTATCCATTATTATTCACTCTCCAAAAGAATTCTATTCTACTAGATTAGAGAGGGCATGGGGAACTATTACAAAAAGCTATGCTAGTGCATTTCCTATCATACTGTGGGTATCTATTATAAATTCTGTATAGAGAGCTTATAACATTAAAGGTCTCAACCCAAACTGGGGCCAGAATGGACACTACAAACATACTATGAGACAGGCACAGTTCCCAAGAGTTTTTCTGTCTGACTAATCGGGACAGACAAAAGTCAAAAGAGTGATTTTTTTCAGGTCACGCAGCAGATCAGTGGCAGAACCAAGAGTAGAATTCAGACCTCATTCAGCTCTCCTCTAAAATAATGAACAATAAACTACATATTTTCATTAGCATTTTACCTATGGTTTTTTTGTCCCTTCCAAATGGGCAGATGAATGTTTTCTGGATCTAATAATTAAGTTCAATTTATTGTGCAAGTATCACAGATTTCATAGATTCTAGGGTCAGAAGGGACCTATTAGATCATTGAGTCCTTCGCCTGCTCTGGACAGGAATGAACGCTGGGGTCAAGTGACCCCAGCCAGATGCCCTAATCTCCTCTAGAACACCTCCAAGGTAGGAGAAAGCACCACCTCCCTTGGAAGTCCATTCCATATTTTGGCACCCCTTACCATAAAGAATTTCTTCCTCATGTCCAACTTCAGTTTATGGCTGTTGTCTCTAGTAACCCTGAGAGATGCCCTGGTAAACAGAGTATCCCCTAGTCCCTGCTGACCTCCCCCTTCCCTCTGATTTTTGCTCCATCACCTTTTTCCCCTCTAATAATTTCTCAGTTTTGTTACCTGTAAGGACTGACCTTAGAATTAATTTTTAAATATGTCATATTAATCACATAAAAAAATCTTGTTACATCGTGCTAACTGATGGCAGACTAAGGCTCAAAACAAAGGATCAAAATACAACCTTCACTTCGAAGATAAGGAATGCCAGGGATTGCTTAGGGCACGTATAGCCCTAAGCAGACTTGGATCTTGGCTAAGCAAGCATGAAGGTTAATTAGAGTCTACTTTCTACCTGAAGTGAGTCTACAAGCAGGACAGAAGTTGTTTTCAAATTTTTACTATCATAAAGAAAGTGAAATTTTTTTAACAGAACCCTCTAAACTGGATGTCTTGTAAAACTCATATATAAGCAAGTTTTTCATTGTATGCTTTTTTGAGACACATGAGAATCATATCACTTCCACTCATTTTCTACAGGTTGCCCTGCTCACCCATGAAACAATATTGTTCACTTCAAGAGAAGCTATTCTGACTTGATGGGCAAAAATTGTCTGATAATAGCCCAGAATAACAGTACATGAGTTCCCCATATGGAGACAACCTCAGTGAGTTATCCCGAATCTACAGCAGCGTAACTGAGAGCAGAGTTTGGCTAGTAGTTAGAACGCGTCTTATCTTACTATAAACAGAGTCACTAGTATGCTAAATGATACCTAATCACAGTTACATTAAAATAGCATAGCAGCTAGGACACAAGGATGGGGTGCTGGGAGATTTTTTAGAATTACTTTCCCCTGAAGAGACAAACTTTGTCTCAGGGAGGTCTCTGGCTTTTTAAAAAGAGATCATAAAGTTAAAAAAGCACCAAAATTATATCACCAAGGATAGCTAACGTTAAATTTATTTTAAGAAGTCTTAACATCTTAATCTTAATTAAGGATGGAATAAACTTAATCATAACCAGTGACTCGACCGGGGGAGAGGGTCCACTCGCACTGAAATTCAGGACAGAGATATTCAACCCTTTGCATCTAAATCTTAAAATAAACAGAACAAGAGGCAGGATTCCAAAATTATTTTTAAAAATGGTTTCATAACAACTATCTCCCCCAAGCCAGCTATTAAGTGCTCTGTACCCCTCCCTGATAACGATTAAGGCTTTGCTACTATGATCTCATCCTGAATTCTCCTTATATAATGGTTAAGAATCTGCTCATCTATAAAACCCGAGGCCCTGAGTTTCAGGAACTTTTTACAACATATTGACATGAGCTGTTCTATTTTCCCCTAGTTTCTTCCCAGAGCTGCGCAAAGAAAGCCTGGTGCTTGCTCTGTCCTATGGCTGACGATTGTCTGGAGCAAGTTTAAATCAGACTGGATGTAATAAATAGCATGGTGAGAGTTTCCATGGGTGTAAGGCTATATTATTCCTGGAATGCTCAGCCAAGAAACTTAAAGCAGCGTGCACTGTATCAACATGCAAGATGAGACTTGGTAAGTGATAGAATTCCAGAAACAGGACTCCAAAGCAGAGTCATTTGTTTGAAACATCTATCGTTACCTGAGGCTTCCATGATGTCATATGTAAAAAAGTGCTAAAAATGACACTAGAGATAAGGCTTTATTTAAAGTGATGTTTACTTATCAGCTTTCATGTAGCCATCCTCGGCCAGTCACTCCCCAAACTTTTAGCTAATGAGCTATTATCTTGCTCAAATTATGCAGGGCTCCCACAAGAGCTTTCAGATTACAAATGGAGACTTTTTTTTCCAGGCATCATATTGCCATGTGCCCTTAAATTATCAACCGACCTGCATTAATCCAGAATTTGTGAAAAATCATTAGGCATTGTAGCAACAGAGCTGCGGGAGCAGAGGTTAGTCATTACTGGGCCCATAGTAGAAGTGACAGCACTAAAATCACATTAGGGAAGTATTTCAAAAGGCTACACCTACTGTGTATAAGTACAGAACCTAGATGAAGTGTTAATTGAAAGTCAGAGAGGTAGCAAGTTATGAAAATAAGATTAGAAGATTTCCAGAGGAAAAGAAAGGCTTATCTGATTAGAGAGAAATTATTCATAAGACCAACTCCTGTACTTGGAAAAATTTCATAAGCAGCCAATTTTATATTAACATAGTTTTGCTAAGTTCAAAACTGTGAAAGACAATTACTAAAGATGCTAACATCACATCCTAGACAACCATGCAGGGACAGTGACCCTGACTGACATTTCAAGATAAAATTCCAGAGCGGTTCTACTGTTTCTTTTCATTTGCCCACCACAGTCTCCCATTTTGTCTGCAGAAAACCCTGCAATCTGAAACACCTTAAGTAGTAGTTGCTACAACATCTGGGGGAATGTCTTCAATTCTTTTTTTATGCAATGCCTCAGAACTGTCATGTATAAAAATCTAAAACCCAATATCAATACAAAGGACATTATGTTAAAGTTATATAAGCAGCAATCCATGGCTATGTCCTAAATAGATCAACAGGATATTGTATTAAGCTTTTTTCTAGTGCCAGTCCCCACTACATTAAAGTACTAAGCACTGGCATGTACATCTGTTAATTGTTTAGGGAAGAACTAATTAATTTGTCTTACTGGAGCATTAGTTATGACTTGAATTCATAGCTGTAAGTATGGGAGCTCATAACTTCACAGTATGGTTGCACTAATACATCCAATGCTATCAGGGTACAGAATAGGGGTGTGCAAAACAGGCCATATTCTATTCAGATTCAGCCCAAATTGGGGACAGTGATTTGATTCATTGATTTGGATCACTGTCCCCAATTCAATTCAGCTGAATCCAGATCTGAAAATTCGATGCTGATTTGGAGAATCAGCAATTTGGTCATAGACACAGCTTTAAATGTTTTTTCTGCATACCTTGAGGTACCAGGCATGGCTTGTGAACACTGCGATGGAGGGAGCATCCCACAGGAGCGCAGTGAGGCCCACCACATGCTTGGCTTCTGGGTCCACTTCCGGGTCTCCTGCCAAGCACACTGGGGAGCCCCCCGCACTCCCATGGGACACTCCATCTGCCCCAGCATCACAGCATTCATGAGCCGCCTGTACCTAGAGGTATGTAGAAAAAACACTTAGTTAAGGCCCAATCACCAAATCTTTCTGAATCTCTCTGATTAGATTCAGAGAGATTAAAAGGTCTCCTAATTCAATTAGGATTTGGAGATTTGCCCACCAAATTGGGCCGAATCTCCGCTGAATTGAATCAGGAACTGAAACTTTGCACAAGCCCTAATAGAGAGCTCTTTCCCCTTGTCCCTGTCTCATCACAGTAGCTCTGGTGAAGGCTTCTCCTCCTCTAGTATCTGCGTATTGTGAAGCAGCACTCTGTACAGTGAAAAAGGACTCCTCCTTTCAAATATATTTTAGTTTTAAATGTACCCTAACAGTGAGGAAAAGCCCTCACAGCCAGGTGGCTCTATGACAAAGAGAACAACTCTATGGATTGCCTATCCCCTTATTTCTGATTAGCCTTCAGAGGATGAACAAGTCAAGAAGCAGCAGTCACCTCAGAAAGCAGTGAATGCCATTCCCAGGGGAAGGTTGCTAAATTAAGTGCTATACTTCTGTTCATAGGCACTGAGTACATGGGGACCCAAGGGCCCTGGCCCCCCTCAGGAAAAGGGTACAGTGACCACTCCACTCATCCCTAATTGGGTAGTTCAGTCCTAAAATGGGAACATCAAGTCCCAGTCCTAGCCTGAATGACTCTGGGACAGCGTTTGTCCCGGATTCTCGGTATTGTGCAGGGATCTGGGTTTTCCTTTCACCATGGAAAAATGGGGGGAAATGGAGGATTTCCTCTTGCAGGGTGGCACAGTTCCATCCTACAAGGGGGCTGCAGGGAGTGGGATGCAATGGTTGCCACGTGCATTTGTGCACTCATGCATGTGGCCAGAGATATGCATGTGGCCCAAGAGAGTGGCGGAGAGCAGCTCTGCCATCTGCCTGGAGATTCAGCTATCGGGGGGAGGGGGAGGGCAAACTGAAGTTCGCATGGTGAGGGAGGAAGTTGGGCAGGGCCTGGGCCTGGAAGTAATGCCCAGTCAGGGTGGTGCACGGGGCCTGAGGCCAGGGGCAGGACAGAGCCATGGGAGACTCACCCAGGGGGTGGGTCCCTGGGGGCAGCATAGGGGGCATGGGCCCTCTGTATCTGTGCATGGGGTGGGGGGGATGCAGGCTACCCAATGAGGCCTTGGGGCTCCCTGCCCTGCTGCCCTCCCCCTGGGAGCTCTGTGCCACCTGGCAAGGTGCCTTCTACCTTCCCAGTGGCAGCAGGGACAGGGACAGTGATGCAGAGTTGTGCCCTCTGCTGCTGACAGACAGGCAACAGGCACCTTGCCATGGTGGTGCAGCTAGTGCAGGGCTCCCACAGGGAGGGCAAAGGGGCAGGGAGCCCTGAACCTGCAACAAGGGCAGCCTGCAGCCATCCCTACAGGCTCTGCTTGGCTCTGCTCTGGCCATGCCACCAAGGAGGGGGCATCATCATTGCCTCCCCCAGCAAAAATAATGTATGCTTCCACTACAAACTGCACTATAGTATGGGGAACTTTAAGTGAACTTGGTCAGGTACTGACCTATTTAAGCTGGATCTGGGAGTTGTTCTAGATCCAGAGACCTCCTGTTTCTGTCCAATTGAAAGAACTTCCTCTTACTTCTGGTGTGAGGAGAAAACAACTGGTAGTTTACTGGAAACTGTTTGCCTCTGTGAGCTGCATCTCCAGTGGCAGGCCCTGAAACAAACTATGCTGAAGACAGGAGAAGAACATGGAATGCTTTCTTTTGGCAGCCACTATCAAACATGGACAAAGGCACTGAAAAGCGATGATGGGCCTTAAGAATAGGGGTTGGAGGAGAAACGGATGTTCAGGGGCTCCCGGAAGGAGAACACTGTGGGTTAAAGTGACCATTTTTGGTGAGTCACATAAAGGTCAGATGCTTATGGGAACCGCACTTAAATATGTTCTCAAATATTCTCTGAATATTGTTATAGTCCTACTGCTGCAGACTCAATCATTGGCTTTGAGAAAGTCAATTTAATAGCCAATGTTTCAGTTTCTCCACTTACAGAATAGGGACAATTTTTTACTTATCTGCTTCACAGGAGTGTTATGAGTTTTACTTATTGCTGCACAATGCTCTAAAGACAAATGTGAGACACTTTAAGCATCATTTGACTTTTCACGGTCATTCCAGATGAGCTTGTGCTTTCTTCTTTTGTCATTTTACATGCAAAAAAAATAACATGGAGATTCAAAAGTATGCTCCCCACAGCAAGTGTAATCTATCCACATTACACACATCTATTATGATGTTAAAAGGGCACTGTGCTGTTTGCACAGCAATACAAAACAGTTCTTGTGAGCAAGGAGGACTGAATTATAGGTGATGTGGGAATCATAATCCTGAATATTTGTCCTCCGAGTGTAAAAAAATCTCAGCCATAACTGTAAAGGGCTTTTAACGGTTAAAGCCTACTGAAAATTGATCTAGCAATCTCATAATTTTGTTATATCCTCAGCTGGTTAAGAAGTCAATATAGCTGAGCCGATTTACACTGAGATTCTAGTCTACCAGCCCCGCTACTTAATTGGAAGACTAATTCCTATGGCCTTTACTCATGGACACACACAGTTTTGCACATACTGACAACCCTCCAAAGCTATAGGTATAATATTGTCTTATTCATGAAATTTTGCACTCATATCCATACAATAAAATCTCTTTCCCAGATATTTAGCAATAGTAAATACACTTTATTCCATTTTTATGTAGTTGCTTTTTCTATTTGTTGTTCTTATAAGAGCACGTAACCTCATTTAAAAATCCCAGATTAACTTGGCATTGAATAGGTACCTGACAGTATTGAAGGCTATGCATTTCACTGGACCTGCATCCAGCCATTTTAAGTCAACAAACTTGTCTCTTCCCTGACCCTTTTGAGCTTTTGTTCAAAAGTTTGAAGGCTGCTTACTGACAAGTGATTTGTTTCCATTAGAACATGCCTCATTCCAGCCATCCGTGACTATTTTGTACTTAGGGCTTTATAACCAGCACGTCTCAACATTCCTAAAATCCCAGAGAGGATCTGAAAATAGAATAAGAAATGAGCATTTAAATTAAAAGCAACAGCCCTTACATGAAGCTGCCAGGTTTTTATGGTAGATAGTGTCTTTCTGCCTCCTCCTTCCCAGTCTTTCTTGTTCACAGGGTTGTAAGCTGCATTTTCCATAACATTTTGCAATGCCACAGAGGTTTGCATTCACTCATCTATTTATAGGAGTCTGTTTTAAAGTGAAACAGGTGTCAAGTTGAATGAGGCTGTTGCCAGCATACATGTCCTTTATAGGAGGAGAGGGGAGGGGGGTTTACTACTTTCTGTGCTTGGGGTATTTACAGTTCAATTGTTAATCTCTCTGTGCAGTAGAGAAGGGGAAAGGGAAGATCAGTTTTCAACTGAGGATATGAAATGTTCGCACTTCAAACTCCATGGGGCTTGTACTTTAGCTTTCTAATTTGTGTAAAGTGAGTTTAATGCTTGAGAAAGGTACCAGATGGCTTTTCCAAAGGAAAAGAAAATCTTTGATATAGCCACAGAATAGGGGTAACATGCAGAGTGGAAGTAAAAGTACCCCAAGCCAGCCCCTGTGTCACTCACCAGTCCTAAGGCAACCACTTCTGACAAAAGTTAGTCCAATCTTCATGCCTCTTTGGTCCATGGTCTTCCTGATACTATTATTATGTGTTTGTGTTGGGATAGTGCCTAGCAATCAAGGAGGGGATTAGAACCCCATTGTGCTCAGTACAGTACAGACAAACAACAAAAAACAGTCCCTGACCCAGAAAGCTCATAGTCTGCATGTCAGATAGGACACAACAGGTGGACAAAACAGACAAATGATTTGGGAATAGAGTGGGAGAAGAAGGTAACAATAAAAGAGAATTTATCTGAAAAGCAGAGGCCACAGCTCATTGCCTGCCTTCACTTTGATTGCTGTGTTAACAAGGCTTATTATCTGAGCACTAATCTCATAGGAACCATAGTGAGACCACTGACTCATTTCCCAACCACTGATGCATTTCACATAGGACAATGAATAGCTCCCAAATCATAATGACTGCTAATCACTACTAATACCAACCTACATTTGTTATTACAATTCATTATAATCATAACATCACACAAAAGGTGCCTGGAATCTCACAGCTGAAATAAAGGCCAGCTTAAGACATGCAGGTTTGTTGGTTATAGCCATCCATATTGGTCTAAGGACATTGGCAGGCAAGGTCATTTGGGTAAATGTGGTATCTTTTATTAGATCAACTAAAATAGTTGGGAAAAAGTTCTTTGCAAGCTTTTGGGCACAAACACCCTTCCTCAGGAATTGGAGACTGCTGCTGTTAAGGGTTCTCCAAGGTACAAAAGAACTAAAGTTTAATGGAGTCTGTGAAAATGTAAATGAGTGGAAGTTTGGAAGACAATGGGTAGAGATAGGAGGGGAGGGGTGGGGAAGGGAGGGAGATGTGTGAAGAAATGTAAGTGGTCAGCTTCAGGCAGGTTACCTGATGAATTATGTCAGGCAGGTTATAATGGGTCATAAATCCAGTGTCTATGTTAAGACCATGATTTTTTGTAACCAGTACATTTATGAAGTGAAGCTCATAGGCCCATCTACAAAAGGTGTTCTGTAAATTCCCTTTGAGGATTAGACCTGAGAGATCAAAGAAGGAGTGATTGTCTTGTGAGAAGTGTGCACCCACAGATAATTGGATATATTTGTTTTTAATGGATTTTTAGTGTGCGTCCATTCCAGTATGCAGTTATTGTTTGTTTTTTCCTACATATTCTCCATCAGGACATTTGGTGCACTGGATAAAATATATTACATTTCTGGAAGTGTAGGTGTAAGGAACAGTGATGGCTCTGTTGTGGGATGTAGCAGGGCCAGATGCAGGCATGGGTGAACTGGGTGGCTGCTTGGGGCCTGGACAGAAAGGGAGCCCCAAAATGGTAATTTTTAATTATTATTACCATTATCCCTGGAGAAGGGGGGCCAATACTAAAAGTTTGTGCAGGGACAGGTGGTTCTAGAAAGATCTCTAAGAGCTGGGTTTTCTTCTAGTATGGGTTGCAATTGTTTGAGGGTCTTCCATATAGTTTCCAGGGGAGGATAGTATGTCATAACTAATGGTGTGCTAACACATCTCCACTAGTCTCACAATAACTGTGTTCTGTTCACTACCGATCTAACCTATGCTGCTTACCAAAAACTATTTAACTTAAATTTACTCTGCCTTGGGCTTTTTGAATGTTTGTACTGAGCCAAAGAGACATGATGCCTACCCAGAGGAGTATTCCAATTGAGCTTAAACTTGACTGGACAAAGGGAGGAAGGACAGAGGTAACACCAAGATATTACATGACTGTTCAGAGAAAGTTAGCTTTTAGCAGGAAGAAATATGGACGTTCTTGGCTGAAGTTGGTGTTTAGCCACTGAAAGCACAAACAAACAGGAATGAAGATGCCATCACTTAACGGAAAGGAGAGAAAAGTGTTTTAAGGCAAGATGCAAAATGATAGCAAGAATAAAAAGCTGAACATGAGCAACTCAGGTGAAAGACCATGTCACCCATTACCAGTCAACTAGTCCCGTTACTGTCACTTGGGATAGTTGTTTTTTATGGTGTTTACATTTATCCAAGAACTGGACCGAGAAAATTCCCACAGCACCCAAAAAGCATGCATACATTTCAAGAGATAAAAACACCTGGGTAAGTTTAATACATAAAAGGTGGAAAATGTAGGTCTACTAAGGAACATTGGCTCATCCTTGTACTGATGAAAAATAAACTATATTTCTTTGAGAAAAAGGTCCACATACAACTATCAATCCTACTTCAAGGAACAAATTGTCATTAGAGCACATGGATTTTTAAGTGCAAAAATACCAGTGCAACATTTGCATGTGCAATTCCTGTGATTCATAAGTTCACAGTAACTGAATATACAAATGACTACACAGATTTTCAACTGACTATTTGCACATGCCATTATCATGTTTGCACAAATCATTATGGTACTTGAAAGTACAAACTATATGCACACATTTTGTGCATAATTAAGACAACTTGGATTTTTAAATGCAAGTCATGAAAATCAAAACTGAATTAGGGAAGTGTAGACTCTGATATTCTGTATGAGCAATTTGACCACAGCCGCCTCAAAACTACACAACAAACAGCATTTTAGAACTACTGGCTTTTTTAAATAAGGAGAAAATTACCGGTGAAAATGAAGTAATGAAAAAATAGTGGAGAATAAATATGGAAAATATCAAACATCATGGCATACCTGAAGATAAGACACTCTTTGAAATTTTCATTTTAAGGGCCAGGTTTTCAAAACTGATCAGTGTTTTCCATTGCTGAAAATGAAAATGACACATGGTTTTGAGTACTACAGAAAATCTTGACACTTCACTGAAATGTGTAGATAGGAGCTAAACAACTAAAGCAGATCTATGCTATTCCCGAATCAATGACTTATGTTTGAAAAAAGATCTACTGTAATGGAAACCATTTCTGTCATACAGTGGTACATTTCAAAAACTAAAGACTATGAATGTTATAAAGAGCATAAAAGAAGCAGTTAAGTAAATCCTCATTTTACTCAGAGTATCAGCACTACTACATGTGGATTTTGCCTCTCTCTAAATGTAATTGAGTTATACCAGCTTCATTCTCTAATATTTGCAAAAAGGTCTTTGTGCAACTGGAGATGCCCCACAGAGTAGGGTCACTTGGCTGGTAGCTCAACTCTTTTCTATTTGCTCCATTTCATCATTTCCAAAGAGGTATGGCACACAACAAAAGCTTCACCCACAGTGGGATTTAAGATGGACATTTGAAACTAAAGCAGTGGCTCTCAACTGTTTTAGGCTCCCAGCACCCCATCATAACATCTATGAATTGAGCTGTACCCTATTTCAATAATGAATATATTTATTGCAGCACTTATGGCACAGGTGTAGACAGAGGGGTAAAGTAAACACTTAGCTCCTCACAGAGCAGTTTGGGGGAAGCTATCATGACCTTACCTCCTTGCACTGGAGTTGGTATGGATGAACCTGTGCTTATCTCCTCACACAAGGGCTGGAGGGAAGAGCAAGGAGTGAGCTTTTTGCTCCTAATGCAGATGCCGGCAGGGACAAGCATGAGGTGATCCAGAGACAGGCCTGCACTTACCTCCTTGTATAGGGGTCACACGAGGAAAAGTGAGGCTAAGTACAGGCAGTCAAAAAGCCCAAGGCTGAATTGATTCAATCTTTGCAGGTTAGTCTAAACTGCATAGACTGAACTGATGAGCAGACATTCACTTTTGATTTCGGAAATGCAGCCACATTCCTGCAGTGGCCCAGGCCAGAAGTCAGGGGGCTCTAGAGCACATCTCCCTGCTTGGCTGGAGCAGATGGCTTGGGCCAAGGCTATCCTGCCTACCTAGTGGGGGGAGATGCAAAGCATTCTGGGATGCTGAGGGACTGTGAGTTAAATCTTGAGGAGATCTGGGCCAGAAGTACAACATATTTATTTAGCCTAAATCAGTTAATCTGTTACTATATCCATCCAGGTGTATCTTAAACCTGTTTCAGCCACTTTGAAAGCAGATCATGTGCACTGATTTTCTATTGTTTTACAGATTTGGAACCGGTTTCCTTTTACCAATTTGTGTGCAATTTCTGCTGCTAGCCTGAGTGTATATCTTCTTGCATCCCATGGCACCTTCAAAAGGATTTCATGTCACCCAGATGAGAACCATTGAACTAGAGAGACTGTGATCAAATGACAGGATTGTAGTACAGCTGCCCTCAGCAATGGAGCCCAAAGCTGCAGCATCCCTGGAGAGTGAACTGCTGGTAACACTTTCTACAAGACTCTGGTAACCTCTTGCCTTTGATCCGTCATAGCCTAGGTATGTTAACTTCCCGGAACTGCAAAGATCACATTATAAATTGCATATTTTTCTCTTGTTTGTCACTAGGAGTTTCAGGTACTCACAAAAATTGAAATGAATAAACAAACAGAATTCCCCTCCCCCTTGTAATTTATAAACCCTTTAAACTTCTCTCAGTCTTCAACACAAGTACTTCACAAATTTCAACTATTACAATGTACAACAGTAGCAACAACTGTTCCAGGCCTCCTACCTGATTGAATCTCAATTTTAGCCATCCATTGGTAATTAAAGAAAACGTTACTCAGGATGGCAACATGCAATCTCTGCTGCCACCCCCAATCAATGTTTCCATCCGTGGCTGAGGTATCCTTTGCCCAAACAAATCCCCCTAGTTTCACTTTAAAAAAGAAGAACACAAAACAAGACTGCCAGTGATGGCTATAGTGTTATTAGTACCCACTTTTAGGGTCTTATGCCTGACACCTTCTACCCAACCATTAAAAACCCATCCCTAAAATATTTTTTTTCCAGTCTAATGATATCTTCTGGCTGCTAACAATACCTTTTCCCCTTATATTTCTCTCAGGATGTGGAGAGGTAAATAATTATGCTATTTGAAGTGTGAGACAGGAGGTTGGGAGGAAGAATCTCATGATTCAGCTGAACCTGCTTTCTTTCTCTTTGCCTGTCCACGCTAACCCATGGAAAATGGAATTTAAACCCAGACAACTTACTTCTGAATGCAACAGGGTTTAGTTACCATGGTCTAGCTTAATTTACAGTGGGATGGAAATGGACAGATGGAACAGTTGCAACAGCTCGGCTGCCATTTTTATGAGTAGCAAGTTCTTCCCTATGGAAATGGTATAAATTTCTGTCTATCCATACCTTCCTAGTAACGACTCTTGCAGTAGCTGGGCCCATACGTACTTATAGTCTGATATGTTACCTTAGCAACATTTCCTTTCCATTCTGACTGCCATGGGTGTCTGCATTGCTCCTTCTATTCACACCATGTTCTCAGTGTGTGATCAATACAAGCACCCCAAAGGCAGTAGGAACCACATTGCTCACCTTTCAAAGGATGTGACACCCTCTTAAGGAGTTCATTTACATTAACATAAATATTCCATTAGTAGAACTGTTTATAACATACTTCACTCTCAAGAGGCATTCTGCAATATGATTCTTCAACCACTTATGTTTGACTAATGTGTATCACATTTGAATAATATAAAAAGACAACTGAGTTAAGTGATTGGATGCCTGGAGAAAACCAATGTTAATTTCCACTAAAAGCAAGGAGTATTCCCTTAATTTTCTACCATAATTACTGTAATATTTAGCTTACAAATAAAAATGTTGCAAAAAAAGTTTGAAATGTTAGGCTATTTTGTTAGCATTATTCCAAAAATGATATTTGGTTCATGTGTAATTCCCAGCACATCCATATGATCTACAACCAAGGCTAGCAAAGTGCTGTGTTCTCCTCCCGCAAATTACTAGAGCATTAGCGTAGCAAGAAATCCTATCAGCATTTAGTATATGGAGAAACTTCTAGGTCCCAGGTTAAACTCACTCTAAAAACCCTATGGGTGAAATGCATTATGGAAAATAATGCTCTCCCTCCAGGAAATCCTGGTTTAGTATCAATGGGTTTGTATGCATGAGCAGAGAGGCAGCTCTGATGTGCTGTAATTCTAGTGTGTCAGAGCTGACTCGATTAATCGAGTCTACTGAAGCATAGTTCCAGAAGAGTAGGGTCAGTTCACTGGCAGCCCAGCTCTTTTCTATTTGCTCCATTACATTATTTTCAAAGATCGTTTACAATTACCATGCTCCAGCAGCCTTCCACATTTCATGCATCAGTGTCCCTGAACTTCAAAATGGCAGTGGGGGCACTTTATCTTAAATTTGTTCAATGCTCTAATCATTTAAAGTTCTCAGAGGTGGTATAATTAAAGCACCTGCCCCTCTCCCACCACTCCCAGAGCATGTATACAAATGCCTCATGTGTTTGGAAGAGGCTTGTTAAGACAGAGAAGGTGAATAAACACTTGGAGATGAGCTGAGGCACAGAAATATCCACTCTGCTTCCCTAGCTGCTTACTAGCAGTAGTACTTCAGTCACCATTAATAACAGTGGGATGTCACTATCTAATTTGATCCAAAATACATTATGATTAATAAAGAACTCAGCCCACCAAGCACCCAGAATAGAGTAGAATCAGGTTTCCCCTAAACAGAATGCAATGATCTTTAAAAAGTCACGCCAGAAGAAACAAGGAAGTAGAGAAAATCTAATGCATGAAGAATATGTTTAAATTTAAGTTTAACAAGCATGATACTTCATATGCAGAATATTAGGGCTGTGTGAAATTTCACCAGCCATTTCATTTTGGAGGTGCTTTGGCCCATTTTAGCACCCGAAACACTGAACTTGAAACTAAATGGAAGGCTCCAAAACATCTCCAAAATGAAATTAAACCATCCAAAAAGTTTCAGTAATATTTCAGATGTTTTTGAGCCAGTCGTGCAGGGAAACGGAAACTAAGAGGGAGGGGGAAGAGAGGCAGAAGGACTGATTTGATATTGACATCTGTAGCTGGCTAGTGTCTGCGAGCTGTCTCTGAGGTCCCTTCCAATCCCAGTGCTCTGGGGGATGGATGGCAGCCTGCTGTCATCTTGCACACAGATCCGGTGGCCTGAATGCTCCAGGAGGAGTCTGGCACAGCCTGCAGCCTCCCAGGGGGCACAGGCCCCCTGATCTATGTGCAGGATGACAGCATGGTACCACTGCTGGCTGAGGCCAGAGACAGCACCTGAGTCTGCTCAGTGCAGCCTGAGTTGAGCACAGCTGGGGGACATGTGGGAGAAGCCCCTGTGGCTGCCCTTCCCAGCCCCATCCCTTGCCCAGCCCAGCCTCCCTGCACTTAAGAAAAAGAAAAAGCCCTGCACTCGCTGGGTGTAGGATGGGCTGTGGGGGCTCTGAGGCCTCCTGGCAGAACCTCCCCACGCAGCCCCTGCTCCCCAATTGCCTCCCCACACCCCTGATGGCCATCCCACTCAGCCCAAACATCTTGGCACTTGAAAATAAATAAATAAAGCCCTGCATTCACCAGTGGCAAGAGTGGTGATTGGAGCCTCTGGGTGCTTGTGGCAAATCCCCCACACACAGTGCAGGACAGTGGGGGGCAGCAGGGATGGGCCCCCTGTTTGGAACCTGAACGGCACCTGCCCCATGGAGCAGGTGCAGTGTGGCTTAGCAGGGCACTGTGTACTGTCTGGGAGCTGGGGCAGCTCCAGCAGTCAGCCAAAGCCCCAGTGGCCCCAACTTCCAGACAGCATGCAGTTCCCTGCTAAGCCACGTTGCATAGGACAGCTGTTGCATAGGTGCCAGGAGTGGGTGGTCCCCACTGCCCCATGCTACATGAGAGGGCTCTGCCACGAGGCCTCAGAGGCCCCAGTTGCCACTCCTGCAACCGGTGTGTGTAGTGCTTTTTGTTTGTTCTTCAAAGTGCTGAGACTAAGCTAGGGCTGGCCAGGCGAAGGATGGGGCCAGGCAGGGAAGCCATGGGGGCTTCTCCTGCAGATCCCCACACCCGGGGAGAGACAGGCACAGCCGGAGGAGCCATGGGAGAACCTGCTGCTGCCCAGCTGTGCCTACCTCTCCCTGGCTGATTCGAATCCCTGAAACATCGACAAAACACCACAACAGATTTGGCTGAATCGAAACAGAGCAGTGATCCAAAACACTGAAACGAATCACTGTCCTCTGGAATGGCCGAATCTGAAACTGAAATGAGACATAGCGGTTTCAGACAGTCCTACAAAATATAGACTACCTTAAGGTGTTTAGAGAAAGAAAGAACACACCCATAGACAGATTCTCAGCAAGTGAAAGTCAGAATGGCTCAGCTGATTCTCATAAAGCCAATTTCCATCACAGACTGATGGAAGCATGACATAAAAGTCATTTAAAATGTAATTATTCCCAGTTTATCATATTTACAGGAAGTTAAATTGCTTTGTGCTGAACTACTGTGAAAACTACAAGCTTAATTGCTGTCAAAAATTTACCTTAAATGAATAGGTTTCCAGCAGTTCTGTGGAGACACAGAAGAAAATATATAAGAAAATAAATTTGAGATCCTGTCAAGGTGCTTTTGCTTATTCTTAAAACAGGCTGGCTGGAAAGTATCCTTTCATTCTTTTCATTAGTAGAGGAGAAGTCTTCCTTAATACATACATTATTTTTTTTAAATCCCCAAATAAGAAACCTGGGAAGAGAGATTAGAATTTTAAATCAAATCTTAACAATATTTAAAAATAAAGGGCATATTTCCTCACTAAGCCAAGGAATTTTTTACATATATGGCATTATGTCCCCAGGATAACTGTTATGTTCATAATGCTAGAACTCAAACAAAATTGCCCATTGCATATTTTTCCTCAAGTAACGTCCTTTAACATAACTGGCCTTTCAATTGCTAAGAGAGCTATTTTCTCCCATGATAAACTTAGAATACATACTGTGATGTTTGCTATACTATGACCTCATGGGCAACACCTATTAGACTTCCTTGAACTTGGCCACAAGCACATTAATAGACTTAGAACAGAAGACTCCAAAAATAGCCTAAATGATCATGGCAGTATAGAAGTGATGTTGTTGCTGAAATGGTTCATGAAGTCCAGGAAATACGAGGTTCAGGAAAGGATACTGTGATACTTGAAAGCTTGTCTTTGTCTATCCCAACCATACAATTGGTCCAAAAAAACATATATCACACAAGAATTCTTAATCCTAGATGGTCAATTAATTTAACATTCATCACATATATTTAACTACCACTACTGATATTTTCAGAAAAAAACTGTAATCCCCCTTATCTCACACACATATATTTGTGATCACATTTACCACAGCTGCATATACAACCTTAGTTGTTTGTTCACTCATGTAAACAGTCATTTGACATAATCAGGTGGACTCACACACATTGGTATGCAATTCCATGTAGAAAGGAGCCTTCATTTCTTAAAAGAGATTTTGCTCTTCAGAGTTATTCATATAAAAACCCCAGCTGAGAGAACATTAGAGATTCTTCCATGTACACTTAAATTCATAAGAGTCTTAGTCAGCCCTATTATTCACATCTATTACTATCTTAGGGGAGATGAAAGATGTTTGACAGCAATTGTTGTAACAAGTTATTCTAGTTTATGTGACCTATGTTCTAATATTTTCACCTGTGACTGCATTAATTCCTGATACTGCTGACACTAATAGAACTGTTCTTTCAAACCCCTATTCAGCAAGGTGCCTAGTTAGGGTGACCACCTTTTGAAAATGGAAGAGTGGGACATGCTTGTCCCCACTCCCCGTGGGTGATATGGATGAAGCAGAACTAAGGAGAACCTGAGGGGGGCAGGGGAGGATGCAGGGGACCCGCTGCAGAGCTTAGGGGTTCATGCCCTGTGGCCCTCCCCCTGGGGGTCTCCATAGGTCAGTGTGTGGGACCTAGTGTGGGAGGTCAGAGAGTCTCAGTGCCACTGCTTGGGAGCCTTACACCAGCTCTGCCACCATAGCAAGGCACCCGTGCCCACCCAGCAGCAGCATTGGGCACAACTCTGTGCCACTGCTGCCCCTGCTGTTGCTGGGCAGTCAGAGGGTACCTCACCAGAGCAGCACAGTTGGTGCAGGGCTCCCAATTGTGGCAGCACCAAGCCCTCCATGCCTCACTCCACCCTCCCATGCTAGGTCATGCCTGCTGAGCTTCAGAGGCCCCAGGGAGAGAGCAGTAGGGTGGGGAGCCTCAAGCCCACTGTTGGCAGCCAGCATCTGATGCTGCCCTATGCACAAACATAGGGGACATGTGCCCCCCACCCCATATGCCCTCCCTGGGAGCGCATGCATCAGTGAGGAGCTGGCCCCCTTGCTACCGAAATAAGCCTGTGGCAATTCACAGGAACAGACTGAATTTTCTTATTTACAATGATCAAGCAAAAAAATCTGTCCCCTGTGCGGGATTAAGTAGGATTTAAGGTGTTATGTGGAATGGGATCAGAACTATATATATAGTCCAATGTAGGGGTCTATTTAAAGCATTTTAATAGCATTGTAGGTACACTTTGTTCTGCTTTGATTGCAGAATAATTCACCTTTAAAATAAATGGCATGCTAGTAGCTTCATGGATGCACTTGCCTGTTCAAGGTAAGGTATGTGCTAGGCATAGTGTGACCACCCATCCCTAATTAGTTGGGCCAGTCCTGAAATTTAAAGATCAAATCCTGATCCTGGGCTGAATGACTCCAGGACAGCATTTTTCCTGGATTTCCTTGGATACAGTTAACTACCGTCTCAGGATCATGTGCAGGGATCTGGGTTTTCTGTTCACCATGGAAAAATGAGGGAATGAGGGAAAAATGAGCCCTTCAAGGGGCTGATTGCGGCTGGAAGGGAGCAGGACACAGGGGGCACTAGGTGAGCTACCCGTGGCTCCATCCTACTCCCCCAGATGGCCCCCACAGCCATGCATTTCCACCTGGGCCCTGCCCTAGCAGGGCAGCACCCGCAGCCCCAGTCCCAAATGCCCACTCCCTCCCTCAATGGGCCTCAATAAAAGGTATCACACACAAGAATTCTTAATCCTAGATGGTCATTGAATTTAAGCCATCACATATTTTAAATACCAATACTGATATTT
The DNA here is from genome assembly GCA_030014935.1 of Caiman crocodilus. Lineage (NCBI taxonomy): Eukaryota > Metazoa > Chordata > Crocodylia > Alligatoridae > Caiman > Caiman crocodilus. Next base: position 62,765,458 of record JAGPOW010003395.1, on the reverse strand, counting down.
AAAAAAAATAGTGGTCCCCTCATCTCACGCATGTATATTTGTGATCTCATGATTACCACAGCTGCATACACATCTTTAGTTGTTTGTTCACTCACCTAAATAGTTTTGTGACTTAATCAGGTTGGACATGTTTCTGTGAAAATGCACGCTCTGTGCTCACACACACTGCTTTGCAACTCCATGCCCTTATTTCTGTCCCCATCCCACGCCTCCTCCCTGCATCGACTTACCTGCAGGCATCTGAGGGAGCTGCTCTCCACTGCTGCCCAGCTTTATTTCTGGCCATGTACATGTGTGCATGCACGCATATGTATGTGCAGCCCCCTGCATCCTGCTCTCCCCAGCCCCAATCAGCCTCTTGCAGGTTGGAACTCTTCCAGACTGCCAGGGGAAACCTGCGGTTTCTCACATTTTTCCATGGTGAACAGAAAACCCAGATCCCTGCACATGATACTGAGATGGTAGTTAACTGTGTCTAAGAGAATCCAGGACAAATACTATCCTGGAGTCATTCAGCCCAGGATCAGGATTTGATCTTTAAATTTCAGGACTGGCCCAACTAATTAGGGATGGGTGGTCACACTGTGCCTAGCACATACCTTACCTTGCACATGCAAATGCATCCATAAAGCTACTAATGTGCCATTTATTTTAAAGGAGAATTATTCTGCAATCAAAGCAGAACAAAGTGTACCTACAATGCTGTTAAAATGCTTTAAGTAGACTCCTGTATTGGACTATGTATATAATTCTGATCCCATCCCACCTTGCAAAAATTCTTCATGCTTTTGCCCCTTCTTATTTTTTTCCTACAGTTTATCCCAATCCAGCCCATAACACCTTAAATCCTACTTAATCCCGCACAGGGGACAGATTTTTTTGCTTGATCATTGTAAATAAGAAAATTCAGTCTGTTCCTGTGAATTGCTCATTTTTCTCTACTGCTAATACATAGCAGGCCCTAGTGGTATTCTGCTTCTGTTTCCTAGCTGTGGTTTAAAGCTAGGCATATACTTATACATAAGTTCCTTGATGAATGGAAACGTAAGTAGCAGTCCATATGCCTACCTGATGAGCTAAACAGACAGGCTTCCATGCCACACAATAAAGCTATGGAGTCCATCTATGTTGCCATGGACAAGTACATAACAGTGCTTGAATGTACCTGTACTGTTGCAAACTGATCCTATTAATCAGGTACTAAATGAACTGCCTTATCATTATTCAGTATAACCCCACCTCTTCCCAGCTGGAATACTGACTATATTCTCATGATTATGAGAAGCCAGAAAAATGCTGTCACAAGGGAGAAATGGAGATTTGTGATAACATTCAAGGTGAAGAAGAATATGTGAAGGTCTATTACACTACTGAAGTTGTGGTCGCAGAGTGCTATTCTCTTCAACAGGAATAGATCTGGGCTGCTGGAAATGGAAAGAATCTGAATGTAGTTTAGAAAAATAAATGGCAACAGAAAGGGATGGATAGATTTTTAAGCACACTCTGAATGACATAGGATGAAACTGCTGTGAGGACCCTGAAGCAGTGAGATGGATTAGTAAGACTGCCATAAAAGGGGGTTCATGGGGCAGAA
>JAGPOW010003395.1:62713121-62763764 GCA_030014935.1 Caiman crocodilus | reverse complement strand
AGAATTGTTCGGGGGTAGTGGAGAGGAAATCAAAGTAGAGGGAAAGCGAGCATCTGATACAAATCACCTCTGTTCCACTGTAAATGTTTTGAAAATCAAACCTGGATTCCCTACCACATTTATAAAACATTCCAGAGCACTACGTGTTAAAATGCATGCTGCAGTTTTAGCTTCACCGTGTCAAGGGAAAAAGCAGTTGAAACATGTAAACACAAAACAAATCAGAAAATCCAGCACTTAAACTATATTGACACTTAATGCCTGCAACCTGGTTTAAAACAGTAAACTCCAAACAGCTGAACATTCAGGGTACATTTGATCACGTAGAGTTATGAAACAGTGTCAGAAAAGATGAAGCTTTCCAGAGGATTTAGCTTGTGAACTTGCCCAAGGGAAGATGCTCACCAATCATGTCTGATAGCTACATGAAGTATTTCAGCCAAACATTTCTGTTAGTAATGTGCTAAGCCAATTTACAATCCTGCAAGTGCTGCTGAATTTGGAAGGTTGACTGGCCTTTGGGGAAGTCAGGTGTTCTGCTACACATATGACTAGGGAAAACTCTGCTGCTTTTTTGAAGGTTTCATTGCAATTCTGTCATACCTACAAGTAAAAACAATTAAAACCTATACTCCAACTACCGCTAGTTCTTGCTAAATGAATCTAATGAAATCCAAGGTCAAGCGGAACAAAAATTTGTGATATGATGCAAGTAGGGAAGGCCTCTTACCACACATCAGGCCTCATTAATATTCATTCAGTTTAACACGTTGCTTAGATTAGCCATGCTGGTGCCTCTTATTTGTCCTTCATCAGATGGTTACAGCTCTTGCAAATATATAGAAAGGACTGTTCATTGTACAAACAGCCTTATCCCTAAACAAACAAAAGTGTTTGTGAACAAAAAAGTGCATTCACTAGTCCTTATTTCTATCCGCTTACAACATTTATACCAGCCAGTTCAGGTGCAGAAACACAACCATGTAACTTTGATGATGAATTAGTCCTTATCTAGCCTAAACGTTTCCTAGAAATTCTCACTATTACTATCTGTGTAACAACTGTGGGACCTCTACTGTGAGCAGGACCCCAGCGGCTGCCATTGTTTTAAAAGTCATGTTATTTCAACTAATGTCCATACAACCACATTTAATAAACTCTCAGAAACACATGCCTTCTTGCAGTGTGCAAGAATCTGAATATAATATACTTTACATAGGTCCTGATACTAGAAACATCTTTTCGTCCTAGCTTTTTGACCTGGGTTAGTAACTGGGGAGGATAATGACAGCACAGGAAGGGCAATAAAAGTCATGTGGGATGTAGTCTGCTTAAATTGCTATAGTCATGCTTTTTACATTCTATGTGATGGATACAATATCAGCCACTATGTTAGTAACTATGTTTTTTTCTTCTTTTTAATTGTTACATGAATATAGCATTGCTAAGAGCTGCCAGATGGGTTTTGTTAAGGCTAAAGATGTCTATTTGGCCACAGAACATCTAGGGAGTGTCTAGATGTGCATAGACATTTGGTTCTCTGGGGACAAGTAGTGGCGGGGCACCTTGCACCGTTGCTTCTTGTCTGTGGGGAATGCCCATGCCACATGCACTTTGGCGCACAGCAAGTTGCCCTGGGTGATGCAGGGGAGACTGGGGCCAGCAATGCTGCTGGCCCCAGCAGCCTTACCTAGGGTCGTGGGGGCCATCATGCAAATATGTTTCAGCACCACATACCACACAACTGTGCTCACCTGGATGCACCCCTATAGCACAATCAGCATCCGTGTGGCATTCTCAACACTGCTCTACTTTTAGGCTTCTCATGGTTAAAGAGGTGGCAAGTCTCCATCAGTAATGGCATAATCAGAACAGCAGTCACCAAATCCAAACCATTTTGAGGCTCAGGATAAGTCCACGAGTCCTTGTTTCAAGCCTGAAGCAATGCAGCAAGTTGTGGTTACTCAATTTGCAACAATCCAGAGACCACAGAGTGGCAGAGACCTTCAAATTGCCAATACACTTGCATTTCCAGCATGGGTTGTGTATTCAAAAGCCTTTCAACTAAGGCTGTCCCAGACTGTGTGTAAAATAAAAGTGGTAGGGTAGATTTTTTTTTTCCTTTATTACTAGAAGGTTACAACAGTTGCCCAGTGCTCTGCCTGTTAGGGAACAGATTAGGTCTTTCCCCTTACATATATAATTTCAAAGCGAGTTTTGCCCTGTAAGACTGGACCCCCAAGAAGAATGATCAAACTTTATAGCTGGCCTGTTGACCTGTACCTGGGATCTAACTGGCTTGGGTCCTGGTTATCTGCCTAGTGGCTATCTTTCTTACTCTTTGTTTGATCAGCCATATCCACTTCTAGTGTTCACAGTGGTACTTTTTTAACCAAAGAAAGGTTATATAAAGTGAAGTAACACAAAGGTGAGATGCAGATGACTCACTAGCCTTATGCAAACGAAGTTGCGTAAGCCTGTTTTTCTCAGCAGTTTTTTTTTTTTAAGCCTAAACAATGAGTTGAAATTCTCAGTACTGGAAGCTAAAAATGTTTAATAAAAGCAGTACTCACTCTGCTTTTACCGTGTCCTTCACACCCACATCTGGTGCAGTGTTTACTACTTAAAATAGAAAGTTGGAACTTAATAAACCCTAACATTTATCATAGTATTTAAGAATCTATCAAAACATCAGGCCTGCCAGAATTGGAGCTCGCTTTAAACAAAGCAGCCTTGCAAATAGTCAGATCAACAATTGATGATGTATTTTCAGAGAATGTAGATATATGCACTGAAATATTACACCTACAATAGATAACAGGGGCAGGTTAGAAAGAAAGTAAAAATAAAGACAGACTGTTTCTTGGCTACCACAGGTAACTGTAATAACAGAAATTCAGAAAATTATTTAGATTTAGTTTTCATCTCATGGCATTACTACCTAGTTCTACCTACAGCTTTAAGCTGACGGTTAATATCCTATAGCTTTATTTCTTATACTACAGCTGAAATGTTTTTGTGTTATGACTCACAAACACATTTGAGGAGCATTCAATCCTTTATAGTACTTACACAAAATTTAATGAGGTTAAATCTCAAGTTTATGAGCACATTAAACAAAGGATGCATCCAACAAGTTATCAGAAGTATAATCTACACTAATTAAAAAATAAGTTTTAAGAAAGTACAGCCCATTATTTACCACCATGATGACAATTTATTAAATCACTCTCATGCTATAGGATAACAGGCTAGAGAACTGCAAGGTATAATCAACCTGCTATCCTTTAATCACACTGGGCATGTCTACATGTTTATTAATACACTTTTGCTAATGCACATTACATTTAGTACCTCTTTAGTAGCACTTTTACAAGTGCTCTGGGGATAGGTTGAAAGGCACTTTAATTAGAGCAATTCCAAGAGCCCCTCTAATTAAAGTGCTGCAGCATCTCATGTATCAGCATTCCTGTGCTTAAAAAGGTGATGGGGGCACTTGAACTAAATCTTGTTTGACAAGCTTTCTTTCAAGCACCCTCGCCACTGCTGTAGCACCGGAATTACTACACTCCAGCAGGGTCAATTAATCGAGTCTGCTCTGACACTAATTACAACATGCTGGAGCAGCCTCTGTATTTGTGTACAGGTACCCAATGTGAGGTACTAAATAAATACGCATTAGGCTGTCCTAATGCACACTAGTGAAAGTGCGTGCTTCTTTTAGTGAGGGACTAACCTATTTTTATTAATGCTCAATAGCCTATTTTTACTGTGCATTAGGATATTAGCACAATTTTTGATCTGATGCTTTAATGCACAGTAAAATAGACTACCGCCCATTAAGGCACACATGTAGATGCGCCCACTGAGCAGTACCTTCTTCCATCAGTAGTCTGATTAGTCATTTGTGAGTCAATTCACCAAAGGTACATCAGTGGGACTTCTCACAGGGTGAAGTACTGATCAACATGCACAAGAGAGGCAATGCTGTTGGAGTGGCATTGAGCAAACGGCCAAAGCAAGAACATCAGAACAGTACATTAAGCTCCTCCAGTGCTTGCTTACCATGATGTAATAAATAAAGCCATGGAAGCATGGAGCAGCAATAGAAGAAGGCAGACAGAAGTATTAAAAGAAAGGGTAGAGTAGGGAGCATGAAAAAACCTGAAAGTTTAAGGAGGGGAGCAGGGGGTTGTTGGCTGTAGCCGTGTTGATTTAAGGACATAGGCAGACAAGGTTCTTTAGGTAGATGTGATATCTTTTATTAGACCAACTAAATAGCTGGAAAAATTGGTCTTTGCAAGCAATTGGGTACAAACACCGAGGAAATGGGAGACATTAGGTGCAAGACAGGTGGGGGGGAAGGAGTAATGTAAAACTGTTGATAGAATTTAGCTGGTAAAATGCAGACAGGTTACCTGGGGTTATCTGATGGCAGACAGGTTATAAAGTACCATAAATTCAATGTCTATATTTAGTCCATGATTTTTTTGTATCCAGTAGATTTGTGAAGTGAAGTTTGTAGGCTCAGGAAGGGAGCAGGGAATTCAAAAGAAGAGGCCACCATTCATAGTCACGGCACTCTGGTTATTTGGCCCTTTTTGAGTTACTAGCTACAGCTCCCTCTCAGTGTCCTAATATACTTAAATTCCTTGCTCTCCTGTTTTTTTGGACATAGGAGAACCCCTTGATGGAATTCTAGTTCTTTAATTCAAAGGCTGCCTTTTCTATTTTATGTAATAGACAGACATAAGTTCTGGTACCATGTCTGCTGCCTGTTATTCATTCAACATGACAAACATGCAGAAAGCTATGTTGACTCTATTTAAAGGAAATAAAAGCCAGGACACCAAGGCCACAAGCCACAGCTCAATGGTTTTAAGTTATCTTTAGAAAAGCAGCTTTTATTGCATTGTGGCAAATCACCATTTTTTCATTTAAATAAAAACAGTGATTTTTGAGCATTACAGTTCAAGTATGTATTGCAAAAACTAAGAACTCACTCCCTGTAAGTAACAGGAGAGTCAAAGCAAAATTGATATTCAGAGAGTCCACTGATTATCAGTCTTGAAGCTTATACTCTCATCAGTTTACCAACTTTGAAATTCAGATTAGAGTGTGTCAGTAGCCTGATGGCATGACTGCTTTCCCAGATCTGAGCACAGAAAACATTTGCTACAATTCAGGGACCATTTCTTCTTTCACAAATATTTTGCAAACAGCTGTAAAGGGAGCAGGCCATGTAGAAAGTATTTTGTAGATCCCAATCCTGCCAAGACTGATATCTGCAGCTGTAAATAATATCAATGAAGTGATACAAAACTGAACATATATGCAAGCCTTTGCATGGTTGGAACCTTTGGATACAACTAATTCTTAGGCTAAAATAAACTTTTTTAGACAAGGAATTTGTCTTCTTAAGCATGAGTGGTTAGTAAACTATGTTCAAATAATATTGTTTCAATATTTTCAGCTTCCTACTGGAGTATTCTCATTTGGTGGAATATCTGACAAGAAAAGTTCCTTCATTCTGACCTTCAAAATAGAACTTCAAGGGTAAACAGGAAAAGCTGAGTCAGAAGTATTTGACATTTCAGTTTTGGGATTACTTCGTAGAACAAAAACTAAACTTACTAACAACTACCAAAATTACTAACTGTACTTTTAAGATCTGGCTTTGGTAAGTGAAAAGGACATAAAAGCTCCACTGGGCATGTCTACACATACATTTACTGCTCAGTAATTTACTGTGCAGTAAGCCTTTTTTGGGCCAGAATCTATACAACCAGGCATTACAGCACAGTAACACTGTGGACTCACTTGGGAGTAAAGTCAGTCCCAAGTCAGCCCCCACACACAGTGTTACTATGCAGTAATGCATCTACATGTGTATTACTGCATAGTAACTACCTGGGCTTAAATGTACTACCTCTATTACACAGGTAGCAAATTAATGCCCGAGTCAGCCTCAGTCACCATAGTTACTGCACAGTAAGTATGCACATGTAAACATGCCCACTGAGAGGCAAGGGAAGCCGTAGGAACTTAGTTTGTCACAGACACGTCCTATATGTAGATATTCCATTGCAATTTATAGTTAATGTTTATTCTTTATCTTTAAAAAGGACAGAAATTGGCTTCTCTACTGACACCAGACTTGAGATGTAGACTTGAGGTACCTTTATAAATCCAAAGGCAATTAAATTATTATTTAAGCATGACAATGTTACATCGGATGATTTATTTCTGAATTCTCCACTGATGCTCAACATCTGTTATGATGTAAAGGTTTTACTTCTCGGTGGCTAGAAAATAAAAGGTTAAAGTTATTTTCTTCCTTTGGTGTGTGTGCCTGCATGTACATGCCAATAGCATAACTTGGGAGGGGCAAATGGGACACTAGGCCCAGGCATCAATTCAGAGTGAGCATTCAATGGCAGCTCATAGGGAGTCCATGCCATCACAGAAGCAACCCATGTTTAGGGAGCTTCTGCTGAGGTAGGAGCGGCCTGTGCTGCTGTCACAATTGTGGCAGCTCTTCTTCCTGTGCCACCCACAAAACCAAAATTTCAACTTCTGTCTCTAACACATGCATTAGTGGATTCACATGTGGAAGGGTGAGGAGCAATAATGGGGAGAAACCTCCTGCTCACCCTCTACTGCTCCCTGCCATTCCCCATGGTGTAAAGACGGGCAGCCAGCAGGGAATAAGTATCCTGGCCCAGGACAGGATCTGGGGAAACTGCAACTTAGAAACCTGGGGAAAACCCACTGGTCATGGCAAGCTCCAGGAGAGCCCTGAAAAACTACATGGCCAGGGCAAGACTCACCTGTGATGTTGGATGACAAGCAGCTGGAAGACAAGTGTGCTGCTTGGTACCCTGGGGGACCTGCATGGGAATAAAGACAGGCTGTAATCTATTGGAAGGGGATGAAGAGGATATGGAAGGTCCAGACATTGCAGACCTGAAGAAAGGGTGATAGGAGCTCCTCCTTCCCCTACATTTCCACTCCCACCAAAACCTCCATGTGGAAAATGTATACAAGTTACACAGTGCAAAGTAAATAACAGAAAATCCAGGAGCTACATGTTCCTATCTGGCATTGATCTGCTATGGAGATGTGGACAGACATTTGCTCACTGCACTGTCACTGGTAATTCCTTTACTTGGAGGCAAGAGGAACTGTGGAGCTCCCTATCTGCCCTTGGGGCAGCTGGTGCCACTGGCAGGTATGGACGGAGGACAGGAGAGGGAAGGTGCCACTAAGCATGGAGGGGAAGGGATTGGGGAATTCTCACTTGCTTTAAGGACTGTTCCTGTGGCATGGTCAATTGAAACGTGGGGGGGTGCATCCATGTCATTGTACCTCCACTCCCTCTGGCTCTTTGCCCCTGGAATCATGAACTTGAACAAAGGTAAATATAGAAAGGAAATCATGAATACAAACCTTTTTGTTTGCTTACAGTACATCTATGGTCAGATGTATATATTCTGCAGAAATTATGGCCCAAATGCTGTTAGGTGATATTATGATTCTTTAAATAAACCATACTGATGAAAGTACTAAATGACTGTTGCTTCCCCCCCTGGTTCAGCTAATGAACATTCTAGTTTTATGGACTACTCGTCATACAGGACATGTGACCACATCATTGAATACCACTACTATGGACACCCATTTTCTGAAGACAAGCTAAAGTATGACGCTTGTGAGGAATGATTCACTCTTCTAACCCTACAAGTTGTCTCTTCCAGAGCAAGATTATGGGACCCTGACAGAGATGGACTTGCTTTGATAGAAGATAAATAACAAATAACAGCTGAATCAGTCTACTGTGAACTTGTTTTTTAATACATATAAAGGAAAGAGTCAGGGCCTGATCCAAGCATGCAGACTTGAGTGGACTTTGGCTCAGCTCAAAGGAGAAAGGGGTGCTCTTTTTTTCTTTCAAAAGCTTGGAAGGGATTAATGGAAATGAGGAATGCAAGACTACATAGTAAGTTCAGTGGATCAGTGGTGACAACTGAGAATAGAGCTGTGTTTAATGAAACTCTTCCCTGAACAGTGATTGCTTTACTTGGATCCCAAGAATGGGCATTTGTTAATTTTAGCATACCACAAATATGTGAAAGTGCTTACAGTTTTGCTGAGCCAGCCTAGTTCAGTAATAAAAATCTAGTAATGTACAGCTGTAACCTGGCATGTGAACAACACAACCCATTTTGTAATCTTTGGATTCAACCAACTCTCTGCAATTCAAAACAACTTGGTGAACAGGATAACAACAGCAGGCTGTGCAATTTTCTACTTTACATACTCATGGGATAAATACAGACATATTTGCGCTGTTGCTGTTGAGACCTGATATACATGATTATGTGATAGCTTTTAGTACAAACACCCCTTTTATTCTCCTTTTTAAAGGTAACAAAAAACTCGCATTGTGCAAATAGTCAAAAAAATAAGTAATAGTATATTTAACTACTGAAATAATTGAAAATTGCAGCCCAGCAAATAGGTCTAGAGGGCATAAGAGAAAACTCTTAAAAGAAAAGATAATGAAGAGGAAAGAGTGGATAATCATGACTGTCAAGTCACACATGCTATGTAAGTGAGCCCTGCCCCTCAGCTGTTTCAACTCTAACTCCCTTCAATCATCCACAAACTAAGCCCATCTAGTTGTTGGCTGAAATTGCAGACAAGTTTCTCATCAAAGCTGAGGCCTTTTTCTGTCATCAGCTGAAGGAGTCTTGACAACAGACCTCTCCCTAACATTTAAAGGGGAGAGAAAAAGAAGGGATAGCATATCCTCCGATATATGTTACAATAGGCAATACAACATACAGTGGAAAAAAGTAGACAAGGGTAGAAATGGACTATTTCACTGAACTGGCCAAAAGAAATAATAAACCATGTTGCCTTTCACCAGAATCTTAATAATCTTTTAAAAAGCTTTACAAACATTACATCTCTCATTACTCTTTTAAGGCAGAGTATTATCTTCATTTACATGTGGGGGAAACAATGCATAGAGTGACTCTCTTAAATTCCCAGAGCAATTCAATGGAAAGCTCAGAAATTAAAACCAACAGTCCTGACGGCCAATCCCAGTCTTTACACTGTTAGGCCATATTCTTTCCCAATGGACAAAGTGATTTGACCAATCTATTGTTCATGCTTTCCTACTGTACTGGAGAAAATCTAATAGCACCACAGAAACAATTTTACTTGCAGGGAAAGAAGGCAACAGAATACAGTAGATGCCCCTGACTGTCCTAAGATTAAGGGGAAACCCCTTCCTCTCTTGCTGTCAGGGATTCAAATCTCCATCACTCACCTCTCTCAAGACCAGCACTGTACCTAGACTCCTGGTGGCCCCGCGTGAACTTTTACTATTGGGCTCCATTTTGCCAGAGATAATGATAATAATAATTTCTAAAATGACTATTTGCGGGCCCCCTTTCTGTCTGGGTCCTGGGCAGCCGCCCAGTTTGCCCATGCCTGTGTCCAGCCCTGCTCAAGACAGTGTTCTAACTCACTTAGTGGAGACAATCCCCACTCCTGTGTCACTGTTCAGAAAATAATTCAAAATATATTGGGCAAGAAGGAAAGCGCATACAAAAGAGTGTGACTATCGGCTGGTGGTTGTTACTCAACTGGGAACAATTGCATTCTGGTCTCTCTTTCCAGGATCCTTTATGCATTTTGCATTTATCAGTCATTGGGTGAGATACAGAAACAGTCTTGAGAGCAGGGACCAAAACTGCAATGTATAGAGAACTTAAGCAGACAAGGCTCTTTGAGTGAATCTGATATCTTTTATTAGACCAACTGAAAAAACAATTATTAAGCAAGCTTTTGAGTCCAAAAACCCTTTGTCAGGTTAAAGAAGTTTCTGCAGTTGGTGTGTGCTCTTTCTGAATGGAATGAAAAGGGAACCTAGGCACCTCACACGAAGTTTCACACAGATGGTCAAAGGGACTAACTTTTAGGTACCTGTGTCTTTAATTAGATCTGGCCTTTAGCTTCTCCCTGCTACAATAAGCTCTTCCACACTGCTCTTTCTCCTTTGCACACACAAAAGCTGGACATATATACCTCTGAAGTGCCCCTCAAGTGGTGAATAAGTGCTCACCACTCAGGTCTGTTGAAGCTTTCTACTTAGTTTCTACATACTGTGAGAGTTCATCTGACCTCAGGGCCCAAGGATCCTGTTTAATCCAGCCCCACAGTTTTACACAATGAAGCTCATATGCATATACACAATGTTTTCAATAATTAGCAGTTTTCCCTTCAGGGTGAAAATGTTCTGTAATAGTACTTTTCTTTATTATGAAATAATGTAAATGATCTTGGTACAGTAACGTTTTGTAAGTGGGTTGTGTTATGCAATGAAAGCTGTGGGGTTCATATGGAGTACAATGCACCTGGAGATAAATATCATATCCTGGAGGCTTGAAGCTGTCAAAAATCTCTGTGCACACACAAACAGGGACTTAACCCCTTAATGCCTGTCTATATCCTTTCATGAGGAGCAGTCAATTACAGAAAATTAAGCTTTGCATAGTTCCCCATGTGTAATCTTTCTCTCTTTTCTTGCTGTTTCCTCCTCCATTTACATTTGAGGTCTTAAACATAACATTAGGAGGGGAAACACTATTTATTCTTCTCCTTATTTTTTTCTTTAGGGAGTGTGGCTGAATTCTCTCATTTGTAAAATATTTGCATATACAAGTAATCCTTTTGGCTTCAACAACACTATTCACATAAGTGAATGGCAGCTCACTGTAAGATGCACAAATGAAGGTGTCACAAATGAAGTAACTGTAAAGCAGAGAACACATTTTTTCACTTAATCTTCTTCTTCATTTAATTATAACAAAGACTAGAACTGTGTACGGCTAACCTGCAATGTCTGCCTAAGGCCTAATCCCTAGCACAGGGATGCTGATACATGTGAAGCTGGAGTCTGCTGGAGCACGGTAATTACCATGCTCCAGAAGACTCCATTAACTGAGTCTGCTCCAACACACAGCACATCGGAGCATCCTCACTGCATGTGTATAGGTGCCCTATGTATTGCACTTTTCCTTCACCAATACTGTTGCAGAAGTCCTAGTGCAGAGTTGGGCAAAATACAGCCCACGGGCTGGATGCAGCCTGCCAGGCCATTCTATCCAGCCCATGGGGCCCATAAAAATTTAGAAAATATTTATCTGCTCCTGGCTGCCTGTCAGAGATGACAGGAGCCAGGGGCAATAGGACCCAAGGGGAGTAGTCAACAGGAGGCAGCAGCCCAACCCCACCCTACCCCACAACCACATCTCCAGGTGCGTGTGTGTGCATAAAGGGAGGAGCTGTATGTGTTTTCGTAGAGTGAGTCCCACATGCACCCCCCTCACACTGCCATACACACAGACCGCATGCCCATACCCCCTCACACATCACATATCTAAACACACACCCACATGCTCTCGCACCCCACACCCATACCCCAACACCTATCCACCCCCACCAACACACCCAAACCCTCCAGTACACGCCCACATACCCACACACACAGAGCCCCCCATTAAACCATGACAAAAGTATTTTTTGAAAACGAATTAATGAATGTTTTAGATCTTTGTTTTTTAGGATATAATTTGGTATTTTTCTGATTCCAAGATGGCAAAACCCCTTCTGAAAGGAGTACTTCCAGGGGCAAAGGGAGGGACTTCTGGTAGCAAAGGTCAGGGGTTAGGGGGCAAGACTTCGAGGCACAAGATGGCAACCAGGGGCGGGGCACCTGTCAAGTGGCAGGGCTACAGACCTCAACAGCTTGCCAAAACTCAGTAAATGGCCCTCTCCTTGAAATAATTGCTCACCCCTGTCCTAGGGTGCCCTTGTACTTGTTCTCCTCATCTAAAAATAACTCGTAACCAGAATCCTGCATTTATAATGCACAAAGACAATTGTGCTAGGAGCTGCAAAAATATATAAAAGAACAATCCTTTTTATGAAGATTTCTAAGGCTGCTGCTGTGGCTTTGTGTATCTTAATTTCTGCTTCCAATCCTGATTTTTATTCCTGCTCCAAACTGTAACCTCCACCCAACTAGTACTATTCTGTGGAAGGTAGCCCCTGGCATAGATAGCACAGGCTGGGCAATGCAACCAAGCAAAGCCATGTATTCCATGCCTTGCACAACTCACTGTTCAGTGGTACTAACAGTATTTTATAAGCACTTTTTAAAGGCTGCTGAATGGAATGTAGGTTCCTTTAAGAAAGCTAACACATCAAACTTTTTCCTTCTAACTAGCTTATAAATGGTGAACAATACATAAAGGTATGATTCTGAACCACCAAGTTCCCTCAGTGTCATGGGTGGATCCAGGATTTCCTAACAGGTGTGACATGCCTAGGGCAGACCACAGGGAAGATGCATACAAGACATGGTTGGAGGTCCCAGGTGTGTGGAGGACACAGGGAAGCTGGCAGGGAGCAAATGCTAACAAGAGGAACCTACTCTCCATTGCTGTCCCTGGGCTGAGATGCATAAGGGGCGCCATAAGGAACTCCATCTACAGGCTGTGTGGAGTGCTGCGCTCTGTCAAGCACAGCAGTGGTGGTGCACGTTTCCCCTTTTAGCATCTGCTCCCTGCTTGCTCCATTTCCCCCCCACTGGGTGGGAGGTAGGGAATGCAGGCATCACAATCCTATTACAATCATGCACAGACAACCTCCATTCCCTCTACTCTCCTCCCCGCCACCTTCCAAAACCCCTCTGTTTTTCCTTCTAGTCCTTAGTCTATGCCATCTTCATTGTTCTCTTCTTCCCTATTATTATCACTCACCCCCTCATCACTGTCACCATTGTCTTCCTTCTTCTCGTCATCTTCTCTGGGGGGCCCCACTCCTAAATAGTCTGTGTCAGACTGTTCTTTTGCATATTATTGCTGCTGCTTTCTCCCTGTTGTCTTATACCGTCTTCCTGTAGTACCCCTGCAGTTCACTAAGTCCCATCTTGATGCAGTCTTTGACTGAGAGGTTTGAGTGCTTGTACACAAGTAGGATCCTGGCCTTCCACAGGACATTTCTGAAGCAGGAAATGAATTTGTCAGAGTCGGTTGTTGGCGTCCTTTGCTGCTCGGCTAGATGTCCAAACAGTGCTGCCTCTCTGGTCAGGATCTCAACCTGTCACCATCATGAGGAGTGAGATTACTCTCCTCCACACCTCCCTTGGGTACAGGCAGTTCCAGAGGAGGGGTTGATTGTCTCCTACTTCCATTGGCAGGTTTGCCTGGGACAGGTTGGCAAGCCTCCCTGCCCCTCTACATCTCACTAACAACACATGGAGTGCCTGGTGGGCTACTTGTCAGTTCAAGTCTCTGTATTCTTTCTGCAGATCCTTGCGGAAGACTCAATCCCACACAACCTTGCAGCTGTCACAAGGGAATATGTCCCTTGCTTTTACCACCTCCTGCATGTTATGGTGATTTTTGAGGGCCATTATGCCATCTTTCTTTAGCTCATATTTGTTCTGGAACAGCTCTAGGACCTTGTAGAACCATGGCAGTTTCCAGGTCCATAGGCACATGTTGTGGGGTGAGTACACCTCCAAGCATTGTAGCAGGTGCCTTGTAAAATATTTAACGAAGCAGGCTGTTTTGGAGTCTGCCCCAGCTGCCAATTTGCAGATCTGGCATGTGTATGTGGTCCAGATGAACAGCCAGAGATGTGGCATTCCCTGGCCCCTGGTTCATTTAATCTTATACAGCATTGTCCTTGCAACCTTCTCCCACCTGGAGCCCCAGAAGATGCATGTGGTCCTTTGGATTCTATAATTTGCTCTGAGAGGGGGAAGGCCAGTGTGATGTACAGAAGCACAGGTAACAACACCATCCTCAAACACTATACAACCTCCTCCACATTTGACAGGCAGCACATGTTCTGCAGTCCCAGTTTCTGCCTTACTGAGGCCTCAGTCTTTCCCCACATTTTTTGTCCTTCCAGTTCCATGTCAAAGATCACCCCAAGGATCTTTACACCCTCACAGGAGATGGAAACCCCAGGGTAGATAGGTCTCCCCAAACTTGGCCATTGCCTGATAAAAGTGCCAACAGTGTCAACATTGAGTTTGGCCCCAGTCACAACTCTGTATGCTTAGGAGTGCTGAAGTACTCTTTCTGCTGACCATTTGTCCATGCACAGGATGTTGAGGTCATCTATGTAGGCCAGGAATCTCATTTATTCTCCACTTCCCATAGGGATCTTCAATCCACTGATCCTTGGGTCTTGCTTGAGTCACTGGGACCCTCCAAAAAATTATATGCAGATGAGGCACAGGGCAACCTGATTCCACAGCACCTTATGGAAAGCAGGGCCACACTAATCATATGTGCCAGGGTAGGAGAGGGTGCAACAGAGGGATTCTGGGTTAACTGTTTAGGACTCCAATTGGTGATGTTTGCCAGACATTTAAAGCTGGTGGGAAAAAAAGGCATTATTAAAATTGGGAAAGAAAGGCAGAGTTCAGCTGTGGGAGTAAAGAGGAAGGTAAAATGTATTCAATGTAGTGGCTCACCATGACTTGAAAAAGAGTCAGTGCTGAGGGGGACTGCATAGAATGGACATTATTCTGTATCTTATTCAGATGGGCTGCACTAATCTGTCCTAGTTGCAGGATCCTATCAATATCTTGACCTTTAGGCTAAAATCAAGCCCTTTTTGGTACTGAAGGGAAGGTGGTTCTAATGCTTCTTGTACTAGCTTGGTATTGTAGTACCTTTAGACCCAGTGCCAGTTCCCTATAGAGGGAATATTCACCTTTTTTAAAGGCCAAAAAACCTCCCAAAAATGAAGGTTTCAATCAACATGTTTGTCCAATATTGACCATGTACTTTATAATCATATTCAGTATTGGCTGCATTTAATCAACTACATCATTGGTTTCCATTACTGAGCATATGCTACTTTTAGCAATAGTTTAATAAGTGCATTTAACATGGTTTCCTTGTATGCAAGACAGGCGGCTTTTCCCCCCATGCTGATTGAAGAAAAAACCCTCATCTTTTATAAGAGTAAATACAGTAATTTTTTTTAGATGAAACATTGATGTTTGGTTCCTTTGCCCAGAGTGCCACCATTAGAATGTGAGGTAACATTTTCTACACAGTTCATCTGTTGGTACTTTTTAATTTTTTTAAGTTTCTTATTCATAAAGTAAACTAGCTGTAAGCACAAGGAATCAAGTACCTTACTCCTCTGTCATCTGGTAGCTTCTTCATGAAAAAAGATTTATTCGCCAACAAATTATTTTAAAGCAGACATAAGAGCCCTATTTCACTAAGATGCATTATGAGTACTTTTTCCACATGCATAACTCTCACCCCCATTTTAGTTTTCATAATTACACAAAACTGGGTGTGTTTTAATGTCTGTTCCAACAGAGCTGAAGATGTTGATTTCAGACTCATTCAGACTTTAAAGGCTAATTCATGCAGTTGCTTCACAACATTAAGCGAAGTGCAGGTCTCATCAATTTGATAAAGTGTCTTTACAACAACAGATGGTAATTTGTTGATACTTAGAGCTTGAAATGGACTCTGTTACAAAAGCACTTAAAAAGCTCTCTTTAAAAAAAGCACAAGTGTACAGACACTTTAACCCAAAGAAATTGCTGACAGATTTGTTTTCAGCCCAGCAGAGTAAAGAGCTGACAACATATTTTTGCTGGGTATGGTAACTTGGGTCTATTTTTAGGGTTTTTTTCTTAAATAAGTACACCAAAATAGCAGTGGGTTTAAAAATCACCATCTGCTTCTAGGAATGAAACAATTCTCAGAGGAATGGATGGTAGACATAAAAAAGAACTCTGATATTGCCTGCAGCAAGTCTAAAAGTCCCAATTAAGTATTTCTATAAGCAGTGTTTATCTAAGACATAGTATAACAGACTCATAATTCTTTAAGCATTTAAGAACTCTAACAAGCGGCTATTAATTAATCAGCATCAGATAAGCTGTTTATGGTTCAGCTGAGGTTGTCTCACTAGCAAAAGCTGTTGTTAATATTTTGATAAGTTCAAATAGCCTGAAGCTGTTGACCTTTAAGGTACAAAGCAGTCTCTCCCTCTCTCTCCTCCCACTGATGTTGGTAGAGGCAGAGATGAATTACAAAGGTGAGAAGTGGTGCTGATAATCATTTTTTAAAAACATCTATCATATCTACACTGCAACTGGGAAATGAAGACACATCTGACACAGCTTTAACGGAGCTAGCTTGGGTACCAATAGCAGGCAAAGTGTGACAACATGCACAACATCTACAGGTCCAACTCTAGATACTAACTTGGAAGCTGAAGGCCAGTTTTTGCAAATGCTAAGCCAACATTAGCTTAATCTGTTAGTTCAGATATCATGGATACATCTACACACACTGCAGTTGTGTCAACCTCTGGCCTGCAGAGCCATGACATCCAGCCCATGGGACTCCCTACAGGTCAGGAAATGTAGTTGCAGGGGAACAGTGACAATACTGCTGTCCTCCCTCACTTCCAAATCCCCAAGCCCTACTATGCCCACTCCCCTGCCATAAGGCCAAATGGGGCTGGGACATGCCCCTTCCTCCCTGTTCCAGGCGTGCAAGCATGGAGACTACACACGCCGCCAGAGGAGAAACCCTGAATATAGGACCTGCATGGTTTATCAGCTGTGCATATATACAGCTAGGAACAGCAGGTGACATCATAGACAATCACCAGCCAAGATAAAAACCGGCACCAGCTGGAAGGAAGGGAGAGCAGGAGAGGCAGCAGTGGCTGCGGATGCTCTCCACACCAGCAGCAGCCAGTGCCAGCAAGATGAAAATAGCTCTGAGAAGCAGGATGAACCAGGGAGCAATGGCTACTGAAAAGCCCCACACCAGTCACAGGCAGCACTGGTGTGAGGGGAGAGACCCTGTCCCAAGAAGGGTGGAGATCAGCCTGGGGAACAATGGAAACCCCCCCCAGCAGACGCTGACATTGTAGGGAATAAAATGACCTAGAGAGAGGAGGTATGAGAAGCTCTCATCTGGCAGAGAGCGGGTCAGCATCAGGAGACACAGCCAGCATGATAAGGTAGTTCAGCCTAATATTCCTTTTCTTTGCATACCTGCCTTTTCCTTTTTTCCCTTTCTTTTTCCCTCTCTCTCCCTGGCATCCTCTCTCTTGTTTCCTTCTGACCTGTGCCCATTTCTCAGTTGTTTTCAGTTTTGTTTTGTTGTTTTATCTTACTTGCTTGCAACTCGCTGTTGAAAGGTCTGGGCAACAATTACACATCAGGGGACCATCCACTAGAGACGATAGATGACTGGCAGAAAGTAGGGGAGACCCACAGGAGAAAGGAACATCAACCAGACTCAAGGTCCATTAGGAAGACTAGGAGTGGAACCGATATCTGTGGTTGAGTGACAGGTGAGAGTCATCAAGATCAGAGGGCCAACCACACCAAGATCAGGTGGCCTGATGGAGGCTGGCATATGGAAGAGGTGTAGGGGAGGTGGAGCCACACATATCCATCAGATGGAACAATCAACCTCAATGGATCGCCAAGGGGAAACCCCACCACTGAAGAAACAGTCAAAGTCATGACAGATGAGTTCTGGGGCCTTCCATCAGATGATCAGGGCTCCTGTCAGAGGTTGCTTGAGGCCTCCTCGCATCCACCACCAGGCACATGTGCCAGGGCAGCGTGTGAACAGATATTCAAAGTGAGGCTGGCACACCCCCCTCCTTTCGATGGGGCTGGGCCAGGTCTGGGCCACTCTCTTTCTCTTCCCTTCAGGGCCTGGTTGGGGCCAGGCCAGGTCATGCCCATTCCCCAATGTGGGGCTGACTTTGTAAGGCTAGGCCATACCCCTCCCTCCTGTGCAGCTGGATCAGCCCTGGGCACATGGTTGAATGGAGTCCTGCTGCAGCTGCCCTGGGCACAGGACTACCAGCCAGATCCTCAGAACTGCTCCCCTGGCCCAGCGAGGAAAAAGTTTGGGCATAACTGGTGTGGACACACTGTATGATCCACCTTTGATTTCTGGTTCTGGGGTATAAGTGAAATTGAAGGAGCTGGAATCTGTAAGTATTATATTTTTAAGCACATTCAAGGGGTAGAACCATCTATAGGCCCTTTTCTCCTTTCAGGATAAGTTAAAATGGTCATTTGCCTCTTTTTCTACTATGCTTCATTCAAAGCACAAATTTACTTTTTCAATTTTTCAATTACTTTTTTAAACTTAGTGCCATTAAAGCTTAGAAGCATCACTAACCTGCACTGTGCTGTTCAAACAATTTAAAGGGTAATTTAAGAGCACTGGATTTTTAATATACAGGAACATTAGGAGAAAGAAACTCTAGTTATCTAGCTGCTTTTTAACACACTAATAACAGCTGCATACAGGCAACAGTTCCAAAATGAAGGCTAAAATAATGGATATCTAAATATGGACCTTGCCTTCAAGACTTTTTCATGGCTGGTACAAGTATCGATACGCAATGAATACTACCATTTTTTGAAAAAGATCATTCTATTTAACTCTTTAGGTAAGTATAACCCCTCATCATTTAAACTGAACTTTACACTCCTGCTCAAAGGACTGGCATAAGCTAATAAAGAAGTCTGGCTCTGCTGATCTATTTAGTCTGGTATCCTGTTTAATACTGGTAAATACCTCATGCTTTTGATTAAAGTGCAAGAAAACCTATAAAAACAATTATGGAATAATTTGTTCACAGGTAACATTTTTTCCTAAACTTGCTTGGTCAGTGGCTGGTTAGCACCTTGAGGTAATATATAAAATATAATCAAATTAAAATGTAAATGTTGGACTTCACAGGTTTGAGGGCTTTCTTTGGGACTGGTGGAAGAGGGCTGGTTTTACCCCTTAGTCCAGTAAGGATTGCAAAAACAAGAATTTGACCTTATACAGCCAAGATCCTGAATGATCTCACTCATAATTACACGTGTTAGGAATGCATTGCTGGTATAAAAAGAGAGATATAAAGTCTGATCCAGCTCCTATTATGTAAATGTGGGGAGCCCAATTGTCTTCAAAGTGAATCAGACTGATGTCCTAATTTTAAATAGGCTCATGTCATAAGGTATTAGTAATTTAAGAGAATTTCTGATTTTTTCTTTGCATATTTAAATTCTTGTTTAGGTTGAGATACATTCCAGTTCAGAAGACCTGCACAAGAGACACTCTGTTCTACTAACACCGTAGGTTAAGGCAGGAGCTGTCAACTGGGGATACATGTACCCCTAGGAGTACTTGGAAAAGTGATGGGGGTACATGTGGGTAGGTAGGACCAGAGTGGGAGGGCAAGGGCAGCAGCGCCCCTCTGTGGACGGATGTGGGGTGGGTGGGCTCACACATGGTGGCCACCACTCCCACGTCCCAGGAGCAGGGGCAGCGCAGTGGCACCCCTCTGCAGGCCACACAGGCGCCATCTGGACAGCAGCTCTGTGGGCTGCTGATGGGTGGCGTGCAATTGGCCGGGAACAAGGCCCATTAGCAGCCTGTGAAGCTGAATGTGAGATCAGCCATGGGAAAGTGGGGTGTGGTGGTGGTGGGTGGCGGCAGCAGTGCAGGGTGGTGGGTGGCAACGGTGTTTTCGGTGGCCGCTGCGTGAGCACCCCATCCCCACATCTGGCCACTACCACCAGAAGGGGTACACTTGTTAAAAAAGATTGAAAACCCCCAGGTTAAGTTATCAAATTGAACTGCAAGGGACACAATTACCCATGTAATTAGTATGCTTGAATTTTTGAAGAAAATTCAGGCTTATTAAAGTGCTTCGGGGTGCACGTCTACATGCGTCTCCATTGGGAGTAAACTGAGCTGAACAGGAGCAGCTCAGTCCAGGGCTACTCTTGCCCTGCTCTACCCCCTGCAGTAGCCAAGGAGAGCTCCAGGCTCTCCCAGATGCCAGCCCCAGGGCTGGCAGGGGCCATGGGGGACAGTCCTGGTCCCTACCTGGTCAGGAAAGTCATCCCTCCTGGGAGGAGACACTGCCTACCAGCTACATGGGGATCAGAAATGTCCTGATCCCCACTTGACTGGCAGGCAGTATCCAGCCAAGCTGGGATAGTTCTCCCTTGCTGGCTAGGCTGGGAAGCAATTTGCTCCCAGTCAGCATCTACACAAGCACTACTTAGTAGTAGCTAATGCACTGTTAATCCAGTACCTGAATTTGTTGGTACTAGCAAACAGTACATTAGCCCAAAAATGGCATGTGCCTTCAGAGGCTGGGGGGACACAACCACCCACAGGTGGTGTTGGTGGTGTCAGTGGTGTGGCAGCAAGCTCACACAGGCAGCTAAAGCAGTGTCGGCGGCGGGGGGGGGTTGGCAAGCTCTGACACTCAGTGACCACCCGCAGATGCCACCAGCAGTGTCAGCAGTGGCCAACGGGGATCAGCGACCACCTCGGATGCCGGTGGTGGTGTCAGCAGGGGATGGGGTGGAGAGTGGCGACCACCCACAGGTGTCAGTCAGCATTGGCAGTGTTTTTCACAAAGGGTGCACCACCAAGCTCAGTAGGTGTAAGTGCACCTGCATGCACCCCTACCCTGTTTTTCAAGGGGCTGAATGCCTCAACTCCTGTTGAAGTCAGTGTGATAACAGTTGTACACACAGCATCTTCCACGATTGAACTTTTGCAACATATCACCACAGCCAACAGCCACTCAAGCAGTATATATAATGGGCTATAAATAAGAGGGACTTCATGAGGTGAACACCTCTCTTTTGACCTGCTAATATATATATTAAAATCAATACATTTACAGTGTGTATTAGCTGAACTCTCAACCATATCCTGTAAAGGTTTAAACAGTGAAACCACAAGGGAAAATAAACTAATATCTCTTCCCTTTTTATCTTAAAAGTGTCTGAAATCAATTGGTTGCTAAAGAAACCTGATATAATTGTGACATGGTGTTTTGAAAGCCTTAGTGGAGTTCATCTGAAACCTCAGCATAACAAGTGGCCTCTTATCTGCGTACTATTCCAGGAAGAAATGCATGGCATTTCGTCATCACAGCTGAAAGACTAGCTGGCTCCGCACGTAGGCTTAGGGAGAATAAGGGCCCTTAGCTGTAATGAGGCCATGCTGGTAGCTGATGCTTAGTCAGAGTCTGCTTCCTTTAGCATTTGCTGCTGCTTGTAGGAGTTGGAATGCAGGAACAGGCACCAATTAAAGAGAGAACAGAAAAAGTCAATGTTTACCTTCTTTATTTGCTTTCAGTGCAGATTATATTCTAAAGAATGGAGTAATATGGTAGCATTCCTAAACCACCTGTCAGTGCAAAGCCTTTACTCATTCAAGTAGCCTGATTTTAATTTAATTGGACCATGTAAGAATTATAAAAGAGAAGTGAGAGTTGCAAGAGCAGGCTGACATTTTTTAGGCTGGCATTTGACATGAATTCATAAATAAATAGATGTTAATATAAAATGGTCTCTTTTGTAATGAAAAAAAATGTACTCTCAAGATATTCAGTTTGAAAGTTGATTTTTGTGGGTTGAACTTCCAAACATATCAAACAAACTTTTTCTTTAACAAAGCTCATTGAAAAATCAGAAATCTGCAGCGATCAATAGTGAGTGTAGAAAACAAGCCACTTCCGGTAAACCTTCAAGTTCTGGGGGAGATATGAACAGGGTAAAGAATATTTATTTTTACAGTTATTCCTCTACACTTTACAAGAATGATCGCAACAGCATCTACAGTCCTTTCTTCGTATCCAAGAAGCTGTGATATCTGCACATACAATGATTGAGCAAAAAGCAAAGGAATGTCATGCCATTCAAAAGTTATACTTTTGCTGCTAGGTAAAGAAATAATGAAAACAGGAAGAAAACAGAGTTAACAGACCTGATTTGTACTGCCATTAATGAATTAGAATGTAGTTTCCTAGCTCTTTAGCTACTTAGAAATAACATACTAGCAGAGAGAGACAAAATGAATAGAAGAGGTAGCTGACAAATTATGGAGATTTATTCCCCCCAAACTTATGCTCAGTTTTAGCTTTGGAGGTTTCAGGAATAAGAGAGTTTGGCTTTAATATTTGGGAGAATCAATTGATGTGTAGACAAGTTCTTGAATCTTAGCTTGCATTCAGTCTGCTTGCTGGATATCTGCCTCAGTTAAAACTGAGTAAGGTCTACAGTTTATTGCTTAGATTCAGCACATATTTCAGGATATTTTAGCTCTTTATATACATTTCTTATTTTATTCTATTCAAATTATCCTTTTATTTTCATGTATTTGTAAACAACAGTCTTATGTGGGATTGTATAGCCAATGAGTTAGCATCACAGTTCCAACATTTAGGTCCAGAAACTGTATATACTAGAGCTGAATTAGGCCCAGATGTATATACATGAAAACATGGCATGTACTGAACTGAATTCTTACTTCTTTTACACACATGTAGGGGCATTACTATGCCTGGGATTACATAAGTCTATACAGAGGCTGTACTGACCATCTCTTTTTAGTTCATGTGCTGGAGACTAGAAGACATTCTTTCAGGAAAGCAAAGAAAAAACCACTGTGAACAAGATACTGCTGTATGCAAAAATTAATCATGGGTGAAACTTTAACACTTAAAAATAAATCTTGTTCACAGTTCCTCTAAATAGGCTTCTCTCTCCATTCTGGAGCTTTAAAGCAGTTGTTAATTATGTACAGTACACAGGTCTAAGCAGTAAAGTGTTCAGTTATTTCTAAAACATGTTATTTTGAGGTTACATTCGAGTCTTCCATATTTATGTGATGAGAGTTATGTCACAGAGTTAATCATTCCCAGGATGCTAGCATTCAGGGTAATGAAAAACTTCTTGTGCAAGCAGTCATTAATCAGTGAATGTAACATTGCATAATGCTTTCTGAAGCATGTGTTATGTGATCAGAGTACAAGGCTGCATAATACAGCAAAGTGTTTGTGCCATATGCTGACCTTTTCTAAAACAGAAATGGAGCCATGTGATGCATTGCTCCTGCCAGCAGTCATTTATTGCCAATAATTAAGTTTGATGATATGAAGAAACAGAAACTTGTATTCCTTTGGAGTTCTAAAAGGAAGAAGCTTTGAAGTTCCTGGTTTCTGGCACAGTGTGAACTATAAAGATGGCCAAGTTGGCTTGGATACATTACCGCTGTCTATTATGAGCAACACCCATTAAAACTGGATTCAAGTAGTTACTGGCATACATGTTAGGGAAAACACATGCATCTTTGCTTTGTGTTCCAAAAGAGAGAAAAGGTCATAGGAGTAAAACAGCCAAAAGTATGTACGGTACCTCAAATCTCAGTACATCACGTTTGATGTTCTTGAGCAATAGTGTTTGTGGGAAGCTATTACTTAATCTCTTACTAGTATTACCCAAAAGTGTACTTGTGAAACACTTGAAATAAATATGCTGTAATTACAAGAATTATAAAAGCTTATGTAGCAATATATATATACACACACACACATATACACATACACACTTTCTTCATATACCTGTGAGGATATGGTTTTAATTACAGTTATTTTAACATTTGAAACAATGTTTTAGAAGCCTCCCCCAGCAATCTGCAAGCTATGTGCTGTAGGCACAGTGTACGTATGTACACACATTTTACAGATTATGTATTTATATGGATGCAAAATGACCCAAATACTCCTGTGTGTTGCAGCTGTTTGTGCTTCACTGTTGGCAGGCTCAGCCTGTGGAACTGGAATAACCAGCTCCAGATGATCACCCCAAGATCCAAGGATCCTCTGGTGGTGAAGACATGGCAATCTGCCTTCTACTTCATCTTCCTTGCTGCTGCTGGCCCAGGGACTGTGTTACTGGAGTTCCTTTGCACCTTGCTGATACCTAGCTGCTGTTTGTGCTTTTGGCAGTCAGTATAACTGGGAAGGACCCGACCTGCATTTCCAGCCTTATACTGCAGTGTAGTCATTACCATTTGCTAAACAGAACACCCATTCTGTCCCCAAGCAGACCATCATTAGCTGGTAAAATGATTTCTGATATTCCTCTCTGAGTTAGAGGTAATTTGAAGCTTACTTAATATTTCAAAGGTGTAAGGAACGCAAAAAGTACAAGCTATTAATCATGTCACAATCAAAGAAGCCCAAATCTAGGGCTAGATCTACTCAGACTGAGATACCTAAAATAGGTCTAGATCTAAAGGGGACGTGGGCAATTACTTGGCTTGGAAGGCCATTTAGGGAGTTTTGGTGAGCTATTGCAGGCTGGGTCAGCACCCCTCCTAAGCCAGGCCCACCACAGCTCACTCAAACTCCCTAAGTGGCTCTGCCCCAGGGCCTGGCCCTGTGCTGTCACTATCCAGTAATCCAGACCCTGCTCTGGGGTCTCCATGATTACTGGCCTAGAACCTACATGGGCAGGGAAGATGGGATGGAGCTGTGGGCAGGTGGGGAACAGTGTTTAGGAGTGGCACAGGCAGGTGGCTGGGGCTGGGATCGGGGGGCAGAGACAGTGCAGGGCTAGGGTCGGGATAGAGCTGTGATCTACTACTGGGACACCCCTGCCCATGGAACCAGCACCTGCTGTAGAGACATGCAGCCAGCAGATTGCAGCTCTGCCCCCAACCACGGCTGCAGTTCCACGCTGTCACCAGCCTGCAATCTTAGCATCAGCCCTGGCCCTACCTGCCTATCCCACTCCCAGACCTTGCTCCCCATCTGCCCGCAGCCCCATTTCATCTGCCTGACTGAATATGCCCTGCTCATGCGGGTCCTAGGCTGGTCTCCTTGGAGACCCTGCCTGCCCACCACTGTCTGGCACCCCTGGCGTGCACTTGGGCACAGTGGGATCAGCCGCATACGCCACAGCCTGGGCTGCCTCTCATCCCAGCCAAAAGGGGCTTAGGAACCCACTGCAGGCTGTATAAAATTCCTGGCAGGCAGGATCAGGTCCACAGTACAAAACCCTGCTCAGCAGCTACCTATTGTTAAAGGCACCTGAAGTTTGTAGGCACCCCAAGTTATAGTTCTGGCCACATCTCAAAGTGACTCGGTTTTAATAGTGTTCAGTAACAAGGCCCATAAATTATACCTAAGCTGCATGAGGGTTTGCAAACTAAGCCACCAGCTTTGAAGTCCAAAGTGATAAACATTTTCAGAGCACATCTGGTGGACTGGACACCATACAAAGCGAAGGAGGCGATTATGAAGGGGCACTTACCTGGGAGAAAAGCGGCATGGGCTTTAGTTCACGCTCCAATTGTCCCCAGTGTCCTGCCCACCCCATGAAGCTCCAAGCTCCACACAACTCAGAGTTGTTCCAGAGAGCAGGGGTGGAGCTGTCCCCAGCCTCCCTCCCCTCCCCAGCTAAGGCCTGACTTCCCCACCCCACGTGTTCTGCCAGCTGAAGGCTGCCCCCAATGCCCCCTGTCAGACTGGGACTGGCACCTGGAGGAGCCTGGAGCTCCCCCTGGTTGCTGCAGGGGGCAGAGCAGGGCAGGAGCAGCCCTGGACCTAACTGCTCCTAAGGCAGGTGCATGTTCAGACAAAAGGCTGGGTGCAACTTAATGCACAAAAAATTCAGGCAGATTAAGTGCACATGTAGATGCACCCACTGTGTTTCAAGAGGCAGAGCACACAGAGGCACAGACCTCTGTGTAAGGGGACTAAGGTACCTGTAAAATCACTACTGAAGCTTGATTCTAGGCTAGCAGCACACAGGGAATTCCTACCTCCACATATTCTAGAATTTCTCTAACAGAGCTCTGATGATTAGTGAGAGGACTCAACCATTTTAGACATTGTCCTGGGGATTAAAGAACAGCTACAGGACACCGGTTCCATACAAGAGTCAAGTTTTAAATACCCATAGAATACTGTGATTTCACTATGCTAAAAGTACATAATTATGCGCTGTTTCAGAGAAATGAAATGAAAAAACCCCTCACACTGTGTTCAATTTAAGTGTCAGACACTTGCTACTAGGAATGGTATTTGTTACTGGTAGCAATCCCATTAGCATCAATGGGACCGTTCATGTAAGTGCTATTCAATGCGAACAAGGACTACAGAACTGGGACAACATTGGTCCAGTCTCATGGTCTTTACATGCTTACACAAATAGTTCTGAAGTTAAACTTTAGAAGATGATGGAACTAAGTCCTGGAAGTTGGAAATAATATCATGAGCAGGAGGATGCACGACCAAGCTTTTCCTGTATGAATACCGATACATTATTAACAAGCAGCAAACAGGAAAGCACAGCAAACTTTGCCTTACTATTTAAACATTAAACTTTGTTTTTCTGAGCTGTACTAGACAGATGATCTGCACACAGTATTTTGCAGAACTTGTACAACTGGCATTTGATTTTTTTTTAAACATATTATGAAAATTTGAGCCAAAGATGATATCACAAAGTCCCTTATGCTTACAGGAAAATGTTAAATCAATTAGAGATAGCTAAAATAAAGGAACAATTATTTTTTTGTTTCACACCAATTTGCAGTATCTGTAAAAGTTCTTTAAAAATAAAACAAAGCTTTTTCATGTTCTTTTGAAAGTGATCATATTGAGCATTCTGAAAGCCACAGTGTGCTCTTTTTCTTCCACAAATATAAGACTATAAAACTGTATTAGTTAACACAAGCTTCAGAAATTATAAATGACAGCTGCAATTACCAGTCAGATATTTGAAGAGTTTGTCCACACATGCATGCACTATGTTTTTTATGGAATATTTTGACCATAAGAAATATTGCATTAGAACACTAAGTTGCTTTGATACAAAGTTCATGCCCTTTAGTAAATTCTGTAGACATACTTCATATAGTTCTCCCTGTGAATGAGTGTCCTTGGAAGCATTATTTACCAGATATCTGAAGATGAAGTCTAGACTTACTGGGTGAGGGTGGAGACTGATCTGATAATCTGTGATGGTTGTCAATTCATGCTCTGCTAGTGATCATCATAGGTCTCTCCCTTCTGCAGAAGCAAAAGTTAATGGAGGGTAGGAAAGAATGTGCTATGTGGTAGGCCACACCTCTGCTGAAACTCAGAGTTAACTTTGACTTCTGCTGCATTTACTTTGGCCTTGAACTACCATATGGGATTTATACAGAATTTAGAAACAGTAAGGCCATCTCAAACTCTCTGCTACTCAACTGCTGTTTCTACAATATACATTTCTATAATATATGCCAGTAGTAATATTCAAAGCCCTCAGATTTGTAGAAGGAATCCTTTATCAGGTTTAAGTTTTTTCCTTTACAAATTAAATGTTTTACTTCAAACACAAATGAAACTTGTTACAATGCATATGCAGTAAGACCATGGTACTGAAAGTGTTTGATCTCGACTGACAAGACAATTTTATAAATATAAACGTAGTGAATTTTGTGAGACTAATACCGGCTCCATTCAACTCCATTCAAAGGTTGTAACCAAATATGACTTCAATATATAATAAAATAAAATAAATTGAAGCACTGGACTGGTAAGTTTCAAATTCAGATTTTAAACCTTTTCTGGGAATCTGTTTAAAGCTATGCTTTTAATTATTTTAAGGTTGTACATTGATAGAAGAAAACCATTCTATTCAGGTTTTTGTGCCTTGCCCATAACTGTGATATGTAAACACCAGACTAGATGTTCTCCCCGTAAAAAGACAGAAGAATGCATAGGAGGAAGAAACAATCTTTGCCACCTTTAAAACAAAGTTATATTTATGTACGAGGCTTGTGATAGCTTATTTTTTATTACATTTTAGCTGACTACATCTCTTACACAGATTTATCTGCTTGCAATTATTCTCTCTCTCCTGATTGCTCAGAGGTAGGCATCACGTTCTAAAATTATTTAAAATATCTAAAAAAAAAAAAAAAAAAAAGAGCACCTTAGTATGAACATGTCATTACCACCTCTTTAATACAGTAATTGGATAATCCCCATTTTTCATTGTACCTTTATAGTTTGTCAATGAAATCATCATATGTAATATTTAGGGGGAAGAGGGGAGGAGAAGCCCAAAAATCAAGCTAGAGGCCAAAGAAGAAATAAGGCATAACTTGTTAGAAATACAGGCATACATTATAACCCAGTGGTTTTCATATATATGTTTCATATATATGGACCACTTTTTTTCCAGACAGAAAGATGATGGAGAATCTCTTTCTCAACCAAATTGCATGCCATTACTTTTCCATCCAAGCAAGGTTCAAAAGAAAGAAGGAAACACAACACTTAACTTGTAATGACTGCTGGGAAATTCCCAGGTTTTTCCATCTGTTCCAACTGCTGTCCATTGCAGATTTTTTTTAACATGAAGTTCTCCATTTCTGTCCACCATATAGTTTTTGGTGTTTCCAGCAAACTCAACCGTGTCTAACCATGTTGGTGAAAGAAATCTAACAAACAAAAAAAGGAACAGCTGCACACGGTGCTTATTGGTACTTGTTCTGAGTGCAGCTGGTTAGCAGAGCTTTTAAAAATGCCACAGCAAGAAACCTGGGAGTAGGACCATGAGCAAGTGTCATTGCCTACAAACTAGCAACTCTTACAGTTTAAGAGAAATGGCTTTGTAGACCCCACAGAAATATTCCATAAGATGATGCCCTCTAAGGCAGCATCCAGACGATTATGGCCATGTGGTATGTAAGAAACCTCCATCCCATGCCACAAGCAGCATGGTAGGTTGTTTTGACCCTGGGAGATCCTGAGGTCATAAAACCTGTGCAAAAATAAAAAAAGCAGAGTGGCACACATAGGAGCAGTGCATTCTGCCCAAAACTGGGACCTGGCCAATTAGAACTATTGCAGCTACAAGAGGAGATACAGTGAGCACAAAGAAGAAATGACAGGACAGAGCCCCAGCAATTGAAGGTGTAATAGCTAAAAGTCAGACTTAGTAAGAGCCTTTCTTGTACAAATCTCCCAATTTTGGAAGCAGAATTTTAATATTGCTGTTAATTAAGCTGAATCATAAAGTTAATTAAGTTGCATCGTAATTCAGTTGCATCATGTTTATCATGATGCTAATTCATTTATTTAATAGGAAAACAATAAGTTTCTAATTTTTTTTGCCAAATACTGAAATAGTTTTGAAACAAGAAATTACCATGACCTATAGTACATTAATAAGTCTCCAATTTGTACTCGCTTTCCAATAATATTCAAACTGACTTCAAGAGATGAGGCTTCAAAATGCAACAGTATGGTTATTTTTATATCTTTCTCAGGGGAAAAAGCACTATTGTAAATATTGTGAAAGCAATGTATTCTCCTGAAATCAAATTTACAAGTTTAAGGCAAAAATGTACACAGATTGATGCAAACATTTTTTGCCACAATAGTTGTAATCATTAGGTTCTTTTTAATATACAGACATCAAACTTACTTTGTCAATTCTTGTTAGAAAATGAAAGGCAACTCAATAACCAGAATATAAATTAGTTATGAGAGACAAACCATTCAATATAGACTGTATATTTTCTCTCCTATTAACATTATTATTTCCTATTCAGTAATAATCAAAATGACATTTTAGCATTTTGAAAAAAAAAGAGAAAATGACCCCGAAGGCCTTATGTGACTATCAAAACAAGCACAGGTACTTTATTTGCAAATTATCATGCATGAAATGATCAACTCAGCAAGTTTATCAGTCAACGAAATGTGTGTTACACCAGTTATAATCAATTTACATGTAAAGATATGGCTAAATATAAATTTTAATGAGTTCTTGTCATTTCATGTTGATCAACTGCTGTATCACCATGGACTGAAGACTGACCATAGCTAATATTGCAGAAACAGCACAGCATGCAGACATTCTTACAAATACAATGCAAACCAAACACAAAGGAGATTGTTTTAATATAAATAATTTAACCTCTGACTGATAAGCTATATTTACCTACCAGTCAAGTTAACAGAATATTTTGAAGAGGCCATTTTCCAAGGCAAAGATACATAGAAACAGTAGTTTTCTCTTTTCAAAGTCAAAGAGGAAACAACCCGTACAGGCCCCTACAGAATAAAGATCATCTCAGTTCACAGCAGCTGCGTAGAACCGCACAGTAGCAGAACCTGCAAAATGATTATATAATCAGAATAAGCATTTTGAGACTAATATAAACTCTCTGGCTTTGCACATGTGTTTAATAACTTCTCTAGCTTTATACACATGCTTAATCACATCTCTGCAAATAAAAGTTGAATTCAGCCTGAAAGTAAACACCACTAGGCCAAGTAAATTACAGCTTTTTCATTAGTGGAGAGTGCTGGTCAGATGAAGTCCTGTAGAAACCTGGGAGAAAGAGACCAAGTTTAGAATTGAGACTTACGTGACTGAGGGCTGAATCTGAAAAAATTTGAATTTGAACCCTTCCAGAACAAGGTCACTCATGCAGTCATACTCTTACAGTTACCTCCAGACTTTTGTCTCAAGGTTCCCTGTCTTTGGGCAAATCTGCTCGTATACCCAGAGCATAACTTGTACATGTGACCTTAATGTACATATTTTGTACTTCTGCTTCTGATTTTGGCTAGTACTTTAAGGGTTAAATTCAAAAGTAGTTTAACCTTGTTAAGTTCAAATAAGTGAACCCTTTTAAAACTGGATAAAAAAAGGAATTCACCTTATTTACAATAGCACAAGACAAGTTTATAATCTCCCAAACAATCATTCTTGTCACTTCACTATCTTTATTATCATTTATTATGTTGGAATAAACATGATTTCTCGTTGATATACAGAATCATTTAGAAACCATATTTGGTATAATTTCACATTTTTGGTGTGTGGAATTCACTTTTATTCTGATAAAATAGTACAACAGACATACATTCAATATTATGTTATAGGCTTTGTATAAATAAAGAATTTACATTTTTTTAAATTTTGGAATGATGTTTCATACATATGAGTTTAAAAAAATCCATTAATCTATGACCTTGCAAGTACACAGAGCAACTGTCATAAACCATAATGAGTTTGACTTAACACAGATCTGGGGCAGATACATGTATGGCCACATTCAAGATGTAGTAACATAGGTATGATTAGCTTTTACTTTGGTGGCTGTGATATTCCAGGTGCTGAGGCAAAGTGCAGCTGAAAGGCCCTTCCAGCAGTAGGTTTATTTCATGGTAATTTAAAGGCATCAGTTTCTCCTATTCTCCCTTGTAGCGAGGGGGTCTTTTCTCCTTAAACGCAAGAAGACCTTCAATTCTATCTTTTGTTGGTATAGTCTACAAAAAAACAGAGAAACTTCATGTTATCCATACCAGCAGTGACAAAAAACGAGGTACAGGTTTCATATAAAGCCACAGTTTATTTAATGTATGCAACGTGTAGTCCACAGTAAAATACAGAAATCACAAAAGTGTGAAACTGAATACAGTCCATATACAACTACTTTACAATCTGTGGTTCAGATCTTCATTTGGAGTAACCTGATTATTGGTAAATGGTTTATTTAGCAATAATAATTTAAACCAGTTGAAGATCTGGCCTGTTGTTTTTAAGTTGCTTATTACTGAATTTCTAGCAAAAAGGAAAAAAAGATAATTTTCATTTTTACAGCTTTTATTTTTATATTTTATAAAACCAAACGCTTCTCTACAAAACCTTTGATACCCCAGCAGTTCTACCTTCTCAAGAAAATGAACATTGCTGACGCACAAAGAACTACTAATCCTGTAGATATTTAAAATTTTCAAAGTTCCTGTAAGACCCTTTTTAGGGTGCAGACAGAAGTGCAAGCATTCTGAGTTACAATGTTGCCCCAGACCAAATAGAAGTTCACTGTTGGTTCCAGGGGGAGGGGAATCTAGCTGTGGGTTGGGAGCCTGCAGCCAGGATCCCACAGCAATGGCCAGGGCTCTCTGTCAGTGCTGACTGTTCTCAAAATGGGAGGGGTGAGGGGAGAAGGCAGTGGAGTGAGCTCATTCTTGGGGCTCCTCAGCTGGTACTGAAAGGTGGGGCCCCCCACCTTGGGGAGACTACAATATACTTGCCACACCCTCTGTGGGCGGGGGTAGAGAAAGGGGGGGTGGCTGAAAAAACGCCAGACAACTTCCTTTGCTCCCTTTCCCCCCTTACATTTTGAAAACAGAGACAGGCTCGGAGTTCTGTAGCCAAAAGTTACAAAAGATGCTGTAACATCTTTATCTGATACCTCATGCAATGAGGGGTCACATTTTCACCCAATCAGCCATTTTTGAAGCTGTTTGCAGCTGTGCACTTTTGTTTGGTCACAGCTATAAACTACTTTCTGTGGCCAGATCAGGAAAAAATTGTTACTTCTGTCTGCACTTGACATGCTTTAGGTTTGCAAAGTGTTACATATACATACTCCCTATAGAAAGGCTGTAGAATGATTTGCAGGAACTTAAAAGAATGTTAGTGATGGACACTCCAATAGTGGGCAGTATGGAGAACAGATGCAAGCTCTTGTTCAGATGTTTAAATCCAGGACATCCAACTTCCAGGCAGCTGGGGACCACACAGACCACAATCTCAGGGGCCACATAAGATACAGAATACAGACACTATGGCCCTGAGCTTTCCTCCCCACAGCAAAGGCAGTACAGCTTCCCCTGCAACCACACATGCAGTGCCCCCTTCCCAGCCATATGCACTATCTACCTGAAATGTGGGCAGACTGGTCCCCTCTCTTGGTACATGCATGGGGCACCCTAACCACCACCCCTCCACCACAACTCAGGTAACTCTAGCCTGTCCATTGCACAGCTGTGCCTCACTCTTGGGACTGAGGGCAGGAAGTAGAAGTTGGAAGAGGGAGAGGGAGCTTAGCTGTTACAGCAGGAGTAATGGTGGGCAGGGGAGGGGGCCTGCAGAACTTTTTTGCCACAGCTACCAGCAGCCAAGGAGTTAATGCCATTGCCAATGAAGGCCAGTTGACATCACTGCTGGAAACACAGTGTAAGCATGGCTAACATCCAGGGGATGAGCATTACAGTTCATTTCAGTGGTTTTGCTACCCCTGGTAACTACAATCTGTGACATTCACCCCCTAGGTGCTGGCTGTACTGACACTGCACCTCCAGGACTAGACACAGACATTCAAAAAGCCTGAACATAAATCGATTCAATCTTTGCAGGTTAGTCTAACTCGCAAAAATTCAACTGATTTGCAAGTAAACAGACATTCACATTTCATAGTGGAAATGCAGGCCCATGCCTGAAGTGGCTCAGGCTAGAAGCTGGGGGGTGCTACTGTGAGTCCCCCCTTCCCTTTGCAGGAGCCACAAGGCTAGAGGGAAGCTGACTTGGGGGGTGTGGCCAAGCTCCCCCAGGGGCTAAGTATGATTGTGGAGGGGTTTAAGCCCCCACCCTGTCCTTACCCCAGATGGGGTGTGCCTAGAGGGGGAAAGGGGAAGCAGCTCCCAGGCTTGCCCCCAAAGCCATACACCAGCCAGGGCAGCTCCCCAGGCAAAGGGCAACAAGGGGTGGGTATTAAACTCTCCTGTCTCCAGGAAGGCACGGAACCCCAGTCATGGTCTGTCCAGCTTTCCCCCCTGGCTCTTTCTCGGGTGGTGGGGGACCTGGCCAGAGCAGGCAGCATGGCCCTGCTATCTGCCCAGGGCTCGCTGCAGCTGGGGCTGCACGGATGAGCCAAGCTGGCCTATGGGTATTGCTGAGGGTGGAGGCACAGGACAGGGGATGTGGTAGCAGCTGCCAGGCTTGGAGCCTGCCAGTGCTTCTGAAATAGCCCAGAAAGCTTGCTTCCCAGCCAACCCCTGCCCGTTTTGCCAGGCCAGGATGTCATGCAACTGCAGTGGGCTGGGAAGGGCCCATCCCCTATGGGCTGCCTGGGGTTCCATGACCACTCCACCTGGCTTGGGCATGGGGAACTGTGCAGCCCCTGTGGCCCAAGCCTGAGCTGCGGCCTGCTGGGAAGGACAAACATACACAGATATGGACATTCACACGCACAAATGGATGCACACAGAGATGCACACACACACTTTCCCCTCACAGGAGCTCCCCACTCCCCAACTCTCAATCACTCTGAGGTAGCCCCCTCCCTCCAATCGTCCCTGCCCTACCATGAGCCGCCTGTGGCTCCATCTTGCTCCCACCTGGTCCCTCTTGCACCTACCAGCAGGCACAGCTGTCTGGCTGTGTCCATGTGGCTGTGCATATGCTCCGGGCCAGGCCAGGAGTGCTACACCGTGCCTCTGTGGGAAGGTGGCGGTGATGGGAGGGGTGTCTATGGGGGGCTAAGGTGAATTTTGGGGTGGCTATACCTGCCTATCTGCGGGGAGCACCACCGTCCATCTGCAGAGGTGCAGCATGGCGCTCCTAGCCCGCTCCGCAGTGCGGCACTGTGCAGCACTCCTGGCCAGCCCCAGCCCCCCACTCCCAGCCCCGTTGGGGGACGGGCCCTGCTCCTAGATTCAGGGAAGCTAATGCGAAAGCTGTGGTTTTAAACTTGGAGACATTTTTGTTTTCCTGCTGGGAGACAAAAATGCACCAAGTTTAAAACCGCAGCTTTCGCTTCCCTGCTGATAAGGATCCTGGGTCCCCAAATTGGTTGTGGCTCCTGGGCTTGGGCCCAGCTGGCCCATCTGTTAATCCACCTATGCAGCCCAGCCCAGGGCTAGGATGCTGGAGGACTCTGGTTTAACTTAAACCAGGAAAGGGTCTGGGACAGAAGTTGCATAAACTGGATTGACCCAAAACAGTTAAGTCTGATAATACACTGAACAAGGTTTATCTTAAACCAGTTTTGGCCATTTTGAAACTGATTTATGTGCACTGAATGCGTGTTCTGTTACAGGTATAAACCAGTTTCTGATCACTTAAACCAGTTAAAGCACGTAACTTCTGTCCCTAGCCCAGCAGTCACAGCAATAGGGCTTCAGCAGCTGTGATGTTAACTCCTTGGCTGGTGGCACTGACAGCACTGCCATAAGCCGCAGCGAGAAGCCGCATGGATCATATCCAGAGAAGGCTCTCCAGCCCACAGTCACTTACTTGAGTTTAACACACATATCTTTACTCCACAATGCATAATGCATAGCTCTATAGGCTTATGGGCTAGGAAGTGTACCCAAGCTGTCCTGTGAGTTAGCACATGTACTACTATTACCATGCACTAGGCAGGTGATCTGGCACATAATTCCCACAGCAGACCACTCTTGAATCACAAGTTAGTTCTGAGGCTGGATGTCTGAATGCCACAGTGCCGTGCCCCCTTCCTGAATAGCCCCTTCATATAAAAGGATGTTTTGCCTCAAACTCCCTTCCTTCCTTAATTATTTAAAAAAAGAAATACCACAAGGAAAGGAAAAATCTCATACCTGAAGCATTGTTAGGAGAAAGCACATCGATTTCAAGCTGTGGCTCTGCATATTTTTCTATGTAGGCTCTAACAGAGAAGTTTTTGTACAATTATGTTACATACCTGAGCATAACAAGCTTCTTCAATTGCTAAGCCTGTTACTAAATCCACCTGGGGAAGAAAAATTAAATATTTCAAGAGTGAGTAATTTCTGCATATAGTATAATATAGTTCTAGGAAGTCCCTACCTTGATGCAGATATTTTTGTATTCTGTGGTTAAGGAAAGATTACTATTTCTGTAATCAATTTCTTTATCCTGAGATGTAATTACTATTTAACAGATTGCCAAAAATAAGAAATGAACACAGAATGCATGGTCTTCACTATAAAGTGAATTAGTAATTAATTCAAAGTAATTAATTAGCTGTACATTTTAATTATTTCAGCTACAAGAGGGCAGAAACCTAGCACTAACTGATTACAGATCATCACTGACGATACTTTAAAAAACACCATATTTACTGAATCCAAGATGACCCCAAATTAAAGACGTGCCCCAAATCATTAATTTTATACACAGAAAATTTATAAATTTGTTATCATTTTCCATGTACAGAATCTAATTATTGGAGAGTCTTAAATTTGCCCCCCCCCCCACCTAACAATGCAACGGAGGAAGCAGTGGTTGGGGGGGTGGAGGCAGGCAGAAGGGGCAGGCAGTAGGGAACGCAATGGAGAGGTAGGCAGAAGCAGTGGCTCCAGCAACAACCCCAGGTTGGGGCTAGTGTGGGGGCTAGAGCTGGAGCCATAGCCCAGCTTGAATTCAAGACAAGAGTCTTTTTTCCCCACCAAGTTCTATGTGGGAAAAACCTCATCTTAGAGTCAAGTAAATACAGTAGGTTTGAAATGGATTCTTCAAGGCAGTGAAAATGTCTTTCTACATGCAGAAGTGCCTAAAATAGACCATGAATGCTACAGAAATACCGAAGTTGACATACTTAATAACAGATATTATTTACAACTGAAAAGTTACTCATCAGCATACAACATAAAAAAAATTACCTCCTGTAAAGCGAGCTAGATGCTACATATGTCAAAGTTTGCTATGGAATTTTATCTTACATTTGTACCAGCACACAATTCTACCACTTCCAAAGCACTAACAAATTACATCTGTTGTTTAGGACAAAGTGCATGTGTCCTGACAGCAGTTTCACCTATTAAAAAGGAACAATTTCATAATATTTCAATAATGTAATATATGGAAGATTGTGAAAGAAATGCACTCTCATACTGAATAGTTAGTTTTGCAAAATATCACTTTTGTATACACACTGGCCTAATAGAACAATATTTTAATGTTCTACTACTTTGCTTTTATTATTATTATGTTTGACCAGTGTAAATTATAGCTATAAAGGTGTCCTTTATTCGCTCCGTGGATAGCATTCACTATTAACATAGTTATCATAATGTGCCATAACTCTGACTTGTGTGCATATAAAAGCACTCATTTTATAAAAATTGGTATAAAATTTGTTATACTAGAAATTTAATGAAATGTTTTCTTATATAATATTAGAGTATGGCTACAGTAAAGTATGTATTTCTCCAACAAAGACAAATAATGGTCCCAGACCATCTCTTATAACCTGCACAATATTTCTGAGTAGCAGCTTGAACAGTTTCAAGGGTTGAATTTTCCCCTCCTCTACTTCCTCATGGTTCAGCTATCAGCTTTCCACAAGCATCACCTATTGGCATCAGGGACCAGCTCTTTTACTGGCTTCTGACATCTGGGCTTCAAATTATATTAGATTTGTTAACATCTTCTGGTCCACTGACCCACTTGTTTGGAACCAAGACTATCGGTCTTGCACTAATTTTCAACGGTATTTTATTGAAATCAATCTTGTATTTGTATCCTTTGGAAGATAAATGAAAAACCAAACCAAACCAAAAAAACCCAATAAACAAAAAAACCCAAGCAAGACCATGGACATATAAACGGTCCTATGAAAACCTCAGCTGTTCTGAGAAAAAAAATACTACCCCTTGAACTGAGATAAATATATGTCCAAACTTGGGAAATTTTATCCTAGTTTCAATCCAGGGTTAATTCTTTCCAGACCAAGGTCACTCATGCAGTCACACTGTTACAGTTACCTCCAGATTTTTGCCTCAAGGTTCCCTGTCTCAGGACAACTCTGTTCATATACTCAGGGCATAATTTGCACATGTGACCTTAATGTACACATTTTCTACTTCTGCTTCTGATTTTGTCTTTTACTTTAAGGGTTAAATTAATCAGTAGTGTAACCCGTTAAGCTCAATTATGTAAATAACTGCATGATTATCCTACAATTTATATCCTTAGTTTATGCGTTATAATCCCAGTACGATGCAACTTCTCCCACTCTGTTCTTTGGGCCAAAGTGAGCTTCCAGAAGGGACATTGCAAAGACCTATTCATATGCTTAGAGCCTGTAAGTAATCCAGCTGAGCTCAGCAGGATGATTCAGGTGTTTAAAGTAAAGCATGTGTGTGACTGCTCATGGCTGGGTCTTAAAAGAATTCTAGAGCTGAATCAGAAGAGTGCATTGAGTTGCACTCGGTTTATGTTAAATTTTGTATACAATTTGAACGGTATTGTACCATAAACTGTTATAAAAGTGACAGTACCTTTTCTGATCTTTCATAGAATTTGGACTTGAAACAACAAAGATAGTCTTGACAGCATGATGAGTATCAACTTAAGATCACCTTTTTCCCCAGCCTTGGATATGCGTGAGTATTTAACAAACAGTATGCCTACTTGCTAGCATTGATAATAAACACTGAAAAAGTTGCTAACAAAAGTGGCATTACGAAACACTGTTACTGCAATGTCCAGTCAGCATCAACTATATCCTCATAAGCATGAAATCAGCATAGAAGTATTAAAAGAACCACCATTGCTTTCAATTTTAGGCTAGATCTAACAAAGTTTTCTGACTTAATTTAAGGTAAAAATAAAACAACAAATACGAGCACATTTAGAAGGATACAGCCTCTAGATGAGATATATAATAGTTCTTGGGATTTTTTACTCAAATTTAAGATTCAGGCAATTTTTACAAGACAATTTCATT
Organism: Caiman crocodilus; assembly: GCA_030014935.1. Classification (NCBI taxonomy): domain Eukaryota; kingdom Metazoa; phylum Chordata; order Crocodylia; family Alligatoridae; genus Caiman; species Caiman crocodilus. The sequence continues at coordinate 62,725,314 of JAGPOW010003395.1, read as the reverse complement.
TTAAAAAAGGACCTTATATTCAAAAGTGTAAGAGAATAAAGGATTTGAAAAACCCACTAAAAACTCATTCACTCCTTTTTCTTTTTAAACATATGTTTCAGTACACCTTCACTTTTCCAGGTTTCTTCTCAGTTAGAAATAAATATATCTTTACCTCCATCCCCTGATTGATGGCCAACTTCGCAACTCTCATCGCTAAGGGTCCCTAAAATTAAAAATGAATCAGAGTTACAAGTCAACCCATACAGCAAGATTATGATTTGAACTGTCTATAAAGAGATGCCATCATTTTTGCATTATGCAGACTCTAAGTCAAAAAGACAACTAACAGATTTTAACACCCTTACTAATATGACTCCAAATATATATGCTAAGAAAAACTAAAGGTAGTGTATAACTTTAAAAAACTGACAAAAAAAATTATAGCCTCAATTTTAGAGGTGCTGAGCCTAAGCATCCCCTATGAATTTCAGCTGTAATTGAGGATGCTCAATACTTTTAAAAATTACACTTATAGTAACCAGAAAGTTATCATATGAATCTGTGTAATTATCATGGATGTCCCGATGATCATACTATAAGGACACATGGCATCTGAAACTAAAGGAAAAGAAAAAAAGATACATTCAAAACTGAAATGCATAAAGTGCAGAAAAATTCCTGCAGTCAGATTCCAGTGGGCTTCTTTCAGAGGGCAGAGTAAGGGGGTAAGAGTGTGTGCAAGGTCCCTAACTACACTTCTAATATGTTCCACAGAATGGCTAGACTCGATGGGAATCTATTACTCTAGTCATGCAAGTACTCTGCACACCAATGACAGAAGTGTTCAGAAACACAAATACCTTCCCAAAGGGCTGGCAGATGTTTTGTCTGATTTCAAAGCCCCTAAACTAACTCCAATGAGAAGCTGCAGTTATATATCATAATCCAGGCCTCACTTGAAAATTTGTATTCCTTTTTTCATGTCACACTTTGTAACCATGTTTCAAAAATAAAATCAATAATTATTTTCAACAGCAGTTTAATTTGCTGTTTAATTTGCAGTCTTTCCAATTCTAAATGGCACGATTTCTGCAGTTATTGTAGTACGCCAAGTGGTAGCTACATAAGGATTTTTATTTATAGGCACTTACTATAAGACTGGGAGTAGTCACTCCGAAAAGTCTTCAGTAGAAAATTGGGTTTATAAAGGGTTCCAAAACCACATTCATATTCTAGACATGCATCTTCTGCTCTCCCACCCCATAACATTTTCTTTGGTGCTACTGAAAGATAGCAAAAGTGCTATCTCTGGAGGCATTTAATTTGTTTATGAACTCAGTACGAACATGCAGTGATTGAGAACTGAAACTTTTCTAAGGACCATGAAGCGCATCAGAAGATTATTAATTTGCTAAGTGTCAACAAAGTACTCAGTTCTTCAGTATTAAATTAATATGAAGACAATTTCTACCCCAGAGGATTTATAGTCTACACAACTGACCTAGGAAGACAAGATGCACTTGGAAGGTCCAGCAGAATCATCAGTAAAGGCTTAAAAAAAATACTGTTTTCATTTATAAAAATTCAAAATATCTAGAATCTTAGCAATGCAACATCAAAGGGATAAACAGAATTTGTGTGTATTGGTTGGGGGAAGGTACAAAAGTGCTGATTAGGTCAAGTTCAGGTTTCTCATCTTTTCTGGAATGGGCAGGATTGGTGCAGAATACAGTTAACCTCAATCAATCATCACAAAAGCTCTTGTAGTCTGTTTTTCAGGAGGGTGACATTTGGATTTTGCTGGAGTTCTAGTATTTGGGTCATGTAAACTGAACCAGATTTCCTGTGTTTACATGTTACATGGAAGGAAAAAGATAAATTTCTTTTGACTGAAAAGTAGGATAAAACATAACAACTCTATGTGCTGTGAGCAGAAACACTAATGTCTATGTAGTTCCTTGAGAGCAAGAGAGAATATCCAGCTAAATAAAGGCTTCCTCAACATGTTCCACATTTGATTGTCATGAATAATCAGATAACAGGCCCATCTAGTCTTGGAGAAGTTACAAGTGATATTTTTCAGTAAGGCAACTCAGAATTAATGTACGTCTAACTGTCTAATGCTGAATCTTTGGAATGTGAGTTTTAATAATACAACTGTATTTCATGTCTCTCTGATACGGTTACTTTTGTAACCTAGAACAATGCATGAACATGACTGCACGGTTGCAAATGGTCCAGACAGTAAACGAATAGTTTTTCCAGTAAAAACAAGCTATTGAATAAATGGAAAAAATGATTGATTTTGATAATAAACTTTAAGTTTCCAGTGCGATGTTAGTAATGAATATAATTATGAAAAAGGAAGATTTAAACCCTGACAGCATCTATTTATTAAATGTTGTTTAATACAGAGAACCTGTGCCTTTTACCTTGGCAAATCATACTGAACAGTTCAGACTTTTCTGGGCCAAAGGACAGATTGAAATTCATCCTGGTTTAAAAGATGTAGAGAAGGACTCCACTGCCATTTGGCTGCTTTCTCTTTCTCAAAAAGTGATCTGTTTTATTCTGGCAATAACACGAGATGCCTCTTGAAAGTCTTACTTCATTTGGAAATGTTTTGTGACATTAATTTGGCAGGTTTAAAATATGAAAGCAAAAAATTAACAATGCAAAGACAAAGATCAAAATAAGGCAAATACAGTGATGAGACAGGATTATGTGCCTCGCTATGAAGTACCTCCCAACTAACAACATGATACATGTAACGGCTTTCAATTTCTGTCCTGTTTAGAAGGGGCACTTTTGGCACATTTTCTACTGTAACATTATTTTTTTTTTAAACATTCCTGGGTCACTATTCTGACCTGGAGTGAGACAATCCTCTCCAAAACAGAAATAAAATTAAAACATCATTATCTGTTATACCTGAGGTAAAAATTCTCTTGCTAGAGCCAAAGCTCTTCTGTAGGCAGCATCCCCTGCTTCATTCTGTTGTACTACATGGCTGATCAATCCTATTGATTTTGCTTCTTCACCATCTACAGCGCGTGCAGAGAAGATTAGTTCCTTTGCTAGAGATACACCAATTGTACGAGGTAACCTCTGTGTCCCTCCTGCAGTTCAGAGGAAAAAAAAAAGGAAATGCGGAAATATCAGCATAGTCTAAATGCCAGATACTCACTTTAAACATTTCATTACTTATATAGACAAAGTTATGCATACGTAAGCACATGTGCTATTTCTACTACACTATACAATATCAGAATCATCTGACACTGATAGTTTACCCCTTCTGAAACTTTACCACAAATGAAATCAATATTTTAGCTTCCTAGAAAGAAGTCTATTTATTTACTAATAAAACCTACACAAATAATGTTTCTATTACAAAGAAATCAACTTTTTCAAAATATGATTGACTTTTAAGAAAATGTACTAGTACTTACAAGTAAGTCTCCACACATTTTTGCCTTTGTTTAGTCTATGCACTTACATGGCAATCATAATAATATGACTTCCCTTTATGATTTACCATGTTCCACAAAACTCCAATCCATTCTGAAAACTATCCATCAGTTCCAGACACAGCTTATCCCCCTAAAATCCAATATAGTAAGCAAATGCTATGAAAAAAACCATAGTCCATATTACCCTCACTTTTATAGTGCTGTCTGAAATCCAGTGCAAGATAACAAACCTCCCCCAAAAAACAAGCGGTATGGACACACGATATGTTTGCTCTGAAGCAAAGTTGAGTGAACACATATGCTAGTGCAGGGCTGTTTGTTAAGTCATTAAACTTACTCTTCAAAAGTCAGAAGTAACAATACTGTGTCTACTCCCCTACCCTCGGTTTGATCCTGGGGTGCTAGTTGGTATCCCCATCACGACATGGCCCATTACTGTAACACAGCCTACAGCATGCAGCCAGTTTGGGAGAGATGTAGTATGGAGTGCTGTTTTAACTACTATGGTCCAAGGAATATTCAAGAACCAAGGGCTTTTTTGGGGTCTTTTATTGGACCAACTATATAGTTGGGAGAGATGTTAGACAAGGTTTGGGCACAACTTGCTCTTCCTCAGGTCTGGGAAAGAAGTAAGTACAGGTCATTTGTCCACCTGGCAACTGAGTGAATTTACTATGGAGTAAATTCTGGGGTATATCACTCCATGTTGTGTGTCCACACTCAAGGAAGTAGATGGCAAGTATGGGTCCATAGAGATGGTAGATGTTGTATTTATGGCACAATTAAGGTATCAATTATGCCACAAATCATAATGTGCTAATGTTAAAGACAATTTATAATATGATAATTTAGCAAATGAGTTGCAAAAATAGTGTGTGTGTGTGTACACACAAAATATCCTTTTGTGGCTAGTTTGCATCACACTTTGAACTGAATATGTGGCATGGCTGCCCCTGCCAGATTCCAATATTCAGCTATCAGGATTGGGCATGAGGCAGTCCCAGAGTCCAGAACACAGCTGGCCCTTGCCTGTCCAGTGGGATCAGGCTGAGGGCATCCCTGAATTCTGGCCCCGGCTCCCCCTCTCCACCATCCAATCCATGAAAGCAGATATGGGGAGGAGAGGTACCATGAGCCTGACATCAGGGAGGCTGATATCAGGCTCACAATGCCCTACTGTATGCCTGATTTTTTAAGAGTTCACCAGGCACTGTAAGCCTCTCCCCAGTGTTGGGCTCATAGTGTCCCTCAACTTTAAAAAGCAGGTGGGGAATGGTAAGCTCCAGCTTCCCACAGGTAACCAGATGTGCATCACCCACAGAAATGACACATGGGACACAGGCTGCAGGGTGAAGTAGGAAACCTGCAAGCATGGGGCAGTGCTGAGGGCTCCCAATGTGCGACTCCGCACACACTGACAGCTGGCAGCCAAGTGATTGGGATCTAGGGAATTTTATGCCCAGTCCCAAAATCATTAGATCTGCTGTGCACAGCTAGCATGGCAGGTCATGCACTTCCGCAGATGAGGCATATAATTTTTCAGGCCACAATCCTGCAGCTGCTTTAACATCTGCTTCAGAGAACTACCATAAGTTAGCTTTCCTTACTACTTCAGGAAACACTTCTATAGCTTTCCTTTGGACAGATCAGCAAACAGTCACTGCTCTAAAAGCATGGCTAAAAAATGAATGATAGCCTAGAGAATGAAGTAACTTCCCTAAACGAACACACAATAGCAATGAGAATAAAAATACTGAGTAAAATGATGAACTAAACTGGCATAAGCAAATGTATAAATCTCCAAAGCAGATACATTTTTTTAAAGGCAAAGTGTGTAAGCTACCTTTATTCTAGCAGAATGGACTCCAAATTTGTCTCCTCCTGGGCCTCCTGCTTTGACAGCAGGTTTAAATAAAGTATATGATACATTTAGATAAAATCTAAATCTAAATTTCTTTCTGATTGAAGTTATTATTTCCACAAGGACATGCTAACAGAGGATAGACGAAAGACTCTATTTGTGGTAGGACTATTTATGGAGGCAGTCTACACTGACATAGTTAATGAGTATTCAACCAATATAAAATATATATCATTTCAGTATTTAAAAAGGGCATACTATGTTAGCATTTAATTAAACCCAAGCTGGGTTGTTTGTTGTTTGGTTTTTTAAATGTTTTTTTTTCTAAAAGTATTTAAATAGATCTCGTGGACAAAATTATCCAACTGTAAACAAATCAAAAGCTATTTAATCCAACTTTCATTAAGATTTATTATGTGTAGCCATCTTTAGCACTACCATATACATTTTCATAAAATATACTCGCTTTCACTGTATTACCCAATACCAGTGGCTTATAATAAAGCTGGAGATATATTTTCTATGCTGAAATTGACTTTATCAAAGTAATAAGCAGAAGTGGTGGTATCTGTTTTGCAAACAAAGCAACCTTCTCAGTTGTCCAGCTGGGACTATAGAAGCATGGCAAAACAAAAGGACTGATGGCATCCATGATTGCTCAAGGTTTTAGACTTCAGTAGCTTTCATTTAAACGCGAGAGCAGACAGTCTACATATGTCCTTCCAACTCAAATTGGTGGTGGTGTATGTGTGTGGGGAGGTGTTGGGAGGCAAGGGAGAGGCAACGTACAGAATGATCATTGTCCAGAGCAAGTTCAAGTACCAAAGTTGTAAAAATGTTAACATCTGTCAGAGCAGGGGTCAGCAAGTTTTTTGGGAATCCTTGACTTGTCAGATGCTGGCATTCCAGAGGCAGGCATCCAGGGAGCTGTGAAAGGCCCAGTCCTTGTCATGGCAGTGAAGCCCCGGACCCTTCCCTGAGGCACGAGTGCCAAGCAAAATGCCTTCCTGTGCCATGCTCTGGCACAAGTGCCAGGGGTTGTCTACCCATGTTAGAGCACGACAGAACTTCCATTTGTGCTACAAATGATGTAGGTGAACCAATGGAAGTACCAGTAGAATTTTTCTTTGTTAAAATTCTCTTATAACAGCATGAATATAAAAACAAAATAAAGTCCTCTATTCTCCAGAATTATTTCTTTGTAAAAAGGTACTTCCATAGTAATGCAAACCTTGCAGCATAAACTCCTCTCACTGGTCTTGTCTGCCTTGTGGGAGTAACAACAGAGTGACTATATGATTAAGCTTAAGATGAGGTGGCCTGACCATTAATAAATCCTTTCCCAAAAAAGAGGCAGATTTTTTTTCAAAAGGATTGTTGTTTAACGAACTGCAGCTGTACCACCCTCCCCCAGCAGAAATGATAAGATTTTTTAAAATTAGCTTAACTATCTAGACCTTTTCATTTCTCATCCAAAAAAAGCTGTCACCATTTAATCAGTGTCAGTCCTTTTGCACATTCTAAATGTATATCACAGCACAGCAGATGTCTGATCTGATTCTGTTTGAGATGGATAGGTTTCCCCTATATCAGCCCTTAAACCATAGGACTTTATCAGAAATGCAATCTAGAAATAAATCAGATTCAGCTTTGGATCAAATGCAAACTATATGTCCAAAGCATTAGATTAGGAGTCCTCTATCTATTGACTCCACTTCATCTGTTCCTTCCTTGTTCACTCGTGCTTAATAGTTTTTCTTACTTATCTTTTCTTCTTTTATAGTTTTAATCTTTTCTATTACCACATGCAGCAGGAAATGTTGAAAACAAAACTTCATTGAGCAACAATATTTCATAACTTTGACCAAACAATGAGTATGTTTAAGCATGAAACAATGTTTATGGATTTAAAAAAAGTTCTCTTGCCAGTGTCTTACACAATAAGGATTAAAGAGCAATAAAGCAGACTACCCTCTATACAGCCTGACAGTCTCCTACACTGCAAGACCATTAAGGAACAGAGCATGTTCCTCTGGTTAACATTCACAGACATTAGCCAACAGTTTAATGAATCAAACACATATTATACAGTAACCACAGAATATATACAAAAAAGTTCCAGATTCAATCAAAATCAACATATTTAACACCAAGATATACACATTATGTAAATTTGTAAGAAAAAACAGTGAATACACTTCATACAGATCATCTTTTTGATAATATATAAAGAACATATAGTTCCTGCCAAATACAAATCAGAACTAAAGGAAGTAACACTTAATCTTCCAAGGCATTACTTAATTTGATGGAAGAGACACAGTTATATCTTTTTAAAATTGTGCCATATTATTTCATGGACTAATATTGATATTACTCACTGTGCTGATAGAAAACAGCTGAAGTATAGCTCCTCTCTTAATACATTTTTATCAGAGGTACTACACATGTAATGTAAATGTAAGTTTTGGATGACACTAGTTAAGGGGTGGGCAATTATTTCAGCTGTAGGGTCACTTAATGAGTTTTGGTGATCTGTCAAGGGCTACAAGGGTAGCCTCACCCCTGGTCACCATCTTCGGACCAGAAGTCCCACCCCCTAACCTTTGCCATCAGAAGTCCCTGCCCTTACCCCAAAAGTACTCCTTTTGGGAGGGAAAGTGCTACCATCCTAAAATTGGAAAAAAAAGTCATGCACTACAAAACAAAACTGAAAAACCCAAGAAAACCCAAACATATACTATAACTTCTTAAATTTTATTTTAAAAATATTTTTGTCCTGATTGACTTGCGTTTGCCTAGGGCATATAGAGGCTATTGTATAATAGTTCAAAATACAGTTTTACTCTCATATATTGTGTGGGCAGGGTAAGGGAGTGTATGTTGGGGGAGTTAGGGAGTGGGCATATGGTGAGAGGTGTGCATGTGCGGTGTGGGTATGGTGGGTGGGGGGGTGCGTGTGAACGGGTGTGGGCTATGTGGTTGGGATGGGGGCTGTGGGAGGGTATGGGTATGTATGGAGTTATGGCGGGGAGTGTGTGGGAGGGTATGGGTATGCGGGGGGGTTATAGTAGGGATAGAAGTGTGTGGGGGGACTGTGGGAAGGTGTGGGGGCTATGGAAGAGTGTGGGTGTTTGGGGGGTATGCGTAGGAGGGTGTGGGTATGCATGGGTGTGGTGGGGGTGGACCTCACAGTCCCTGGAGTGTGCAAGTCCCTGGAGCTGGATGTTATGGCAGCGAGCGGAGCCAGCCCTGCCTGGCCCCCCAGTGCACCTCTCACCCCAGTACCCAGCTGCAGGTGGCAGCAGTGTGCGGGGCCAGTTCCACCTGGCCTCATAATATGCAGTTCCCACCTAAGTCCCTGGTTGCATATGGCAGAAGCATGTGGGGTCAGTTCCACCTGGCCCAATAGCGGTCCCGCCTGAGTCTCCAGCCAAACATAGTGGCAGGGTGAGTGGCCAGTCCGACAACATGCAGCTCCCTCACTCCCAATCGAGTCCCTAGCAGCAAGTGGTGTCTGTGTGCGGGCCAGCCCAACCCAACCCTATTGTGCTCCCAACCCCATCTGTGGCTGCACATGGTAGTGAGAGGTATGGAGCCCGCTCCACCTAGCCTCGTAGCCACAGCTCCTGAGCTCCCATCCCAGTCCCTGGCCACATGTAGAGGCAGTGTGCAGGGCCAGCCTGATCCAGCCTCATAGTGCACAGCTTTCCACACTCTTACCCCTTTCCCCCAGTGAGAGTCCGTGGCCCCAGCCTACTGGGGTCCTCACCTGCCTTCCTAGACTCACAGGCAGAGAGGCTAGGAACAGCCACAGGGTCACCAGACACAAGTCTTTGCCAGGCAGAGGCTTCTTGTCTCCAGCACTCCCGAACTTGGGGCTGGAGGTGGTAAAGCCAGGCTGGGGGGTGTTAGCTGCTGAGCAACTAGAGCTGCATCAGCTTTCAGAGGGGCAGTGAGGGCCAGGGTTTATGACGGGGCCCTGCAGGCTAGACGGTATTGCCTGGAGGGTTGGGTCCAGCCCAAAGGCCATATTTTGCCGCCCCCGAGCTAGCTGATACGACAGTGAACAGTGAAAAAATAATTCTAAATACTGGTATGGAAATTACCATTATTTCTCTTCAACAAAAAAAACCCTAAACTTGCTTTTGTAGAAATATGTATTTAATGTCAGTAATTCATCAATTACAAAATATGTACACAACTGGTTTGGATTAAGGGAATTGCAAGAACAATCCCCAAGAGCATATCCACAAGATGAAGAAACTAGTTTACTGGAAATAGATTCATCATTCTGGCAGAGGATATCTACAGTCAGTAATTTCTCATAGCTTAAGGCTCTGTCAAAACATATTGGGAAGAACCCTGCTGTGAAAAAAAAATCCAAAATTTAATTCAATCATCTTCTTGGTCATTAAACCAAGTAAGATTATTCTCTTACTTACACCATTCTTTCTGATTTACATAGATTTGCTTAATTGTTGTATACTTGAATTTTTAAGAGCCCACTATATAGTGTGTGTGTGTGTGTGTGTGTGTGTGTATATGAGAGAGAGAGAGTATATATACATATATATACACACACACACACACATATACACACACACACACACATATACACACACACACACACACACACAGTATATATACACACTATATATACACACAAAACAAATCCAAAGCTGGCCAACAACAGACATTTAAATTACTGAAGTCAGTCAAGAAATGGCTGGAATCTTTACTTTGTGATTCCCAGACAAAAAGCCACAGGGGGCGATAACAATTTTTCTTTCTCCCTAAGAGAAATAATGACACAAAATATAGACATCCCTAAGTTTTACTTTTCACGTTCCATCAACACATATCTGAGCTCATAACCAAGATGGATTAACTTAGATGGATAAAAAACAATACAAATAATAATAGTAGGGGTGCACCAATGAAGATTTTCTTGTCTGATACCAACGGTCGTTTATTAACCAGCCATATCTAATGATACCGATCCGATAGCCAATTCACAGGTTTGCAGCCTGGCAGCCTGGAGAGCAGCAGCTGGCTGGTAGGTCTGGAATGGGGAAGGAAATGGGTGTGGGGAGGGCCCAAGGACCTTCCACGGTGAGGAAGGGAGTGAGGCTGCAACAGAGGCAGGCGCTACCCAGCCAGGGCAGTGAATGCAACCCTGCCAGGAATGGGACAGAGTCGCAGGCGAGCAGCTCTCCACTACTGCGCTCACCCCCGGGGAGGCATGGGGTGCATGTGCTCCCAGTGCTGCAACTGTCCGCCCCACCCCTGCCAGCTCTGAGCCCAGCTCCCATAGCTGGAAGAGGTTGGCGCAGCCCCTGGCCTGAAACCCACAGTGGGCAGCCCACCTTCACCCCATGCACAAATTGGGGGGGGAGGGAGGAACATACCCCCCATGCTTCCCCTGGGAATGTGCACCCACAGCAGGGAGCAACACTGCTCCCTACCCTCCCATGCCCTCTGATGAACTGCCTGTGGTTCTGTCCTGCTACCAGTGGGGTTGCATTCACTGTACCAGCTGCCCCCGCCCCAATCCCTCCCTCACTACGGTGGCAACAACCTGCCCCCTCTCATCCCCCTCTCCCCCCCAGATTTACCAGCAGGACACTGCTCTCCAAGCTGCCAAGCTGCATTTCTGGGTGTGTGCATGTACACAGCATTTATCAGTGACATTATTGGCTACACTGGCCAAAAAGGCCAATTGCTGATAATGTTTTCCTTTTATTGGTCATGATCCGATGTGATCAATATATTGGTGTACCTCTAAATAATAGATAATACAGAGTAATAACCATTTGAAAATACATAGCCCATATTCACTGGACACAAGTTTTAGTTTCAGGCTTTTTGCAATTTAAGATACTTCTCCAAAATTTCAATGCAGTAGGAATATCTAAATGTAAGCTTTACAATATTTATTTTCAAATTTCTAATTACACATCTACCAGTTTGGGCTCATATCCTGCAAAGATTTATGAACATTATTTAAGTAAATTTCCTAAGTATTCAAGATATTGGAATAGTACTGGAAGCACCTAAAGATGAACTATATTCAACCAAGGTTATGAGTGACTGAAAGCAGAAGTTTAAAATGGAAAGCACAAGCTCACTTATTTTCCAGCAATTATTGCAGGTCCACCTGATTAATGCAAGTTCAAGCAAAAAACCTGAGCTTTAGGGACAAGAATTTTCAGATGCAGCTTACATGAACACCATAAAATGATTGTTTTTAATCACCCTTCAAATTCTTTTTCTTGCAATTAAAAGTTGCAATTTAATGCTAATGATATCTTAAACATATTCCATGTCTTGATAGAATACAACCAACCCTGGAAAAATGATACTTAAATGAACCAGTTGTAATTGTGTGTGCTGTAACCTGCTAGTTTGTGAGTACCATGAATCATCTTGAAGAGAATAAGGTGTCATTAAAACAATGAGATCCTAGCTTTTTACTTCAAGTTGCAGATACCATGCTTGCACTCTAGAACCATTTAAACCCATTCAAATCAAGCTGGAAACCACTGTGCATAATTATACATACTACTTTCTGTCAGACCCACCTCTTCTCCCTCAGTCAGAACTTCCACTAGACTAAGAAAAAATGCATTTCCCAGAAGCCTAGGAAAAACAGAAGTGACAACACCTGGTATCATTCAGTGTGTTCTCAGAGAAAGTGGAAATTAATTCATAGTTTCATAGTAACTAGGGTCAGAAGGGGCCTAGAGCAGGCCATCTAGTCTGACCCCCTGCCAATGGCAGGAACAAGTGCTGGGGTAACAGGACCCCAGCCAAGTACCTATCTAATCTACTCTTGAAGACACCCAAGGTAGGAGCAAGAACAACTTCCCTAGGA
>JAGPOW010003395.1:62702999-62713021 GCA_030014935.1 Caiman crocodilus | reverse complement strand
CCTCAGGAAGACCGAGGCAAAGAACTCATTGAAGATCTCCGCCTTCTCATCGGCCACGAGCACCAGGTTACCCAATGAGTCCCTCAGGGGCCCGACGTTACCCAGGGCTCTCTTCTTGCCCCCCACATACTTGAAAAAGGACTTCCTGTTCTTTAGCAAATTGTTCTTTAGCAAAGAGGCCAACCAGTGAGACTGAACTGGAAAAGAGCACCAAGAATTGTCTCAATACAAAACTGAACTGCTTGTCAAGAGGGAGCTGAACAGGCCTTGCTGATGTCTACCTATACAAGCAGTACTTTAGGAGCAGTGGGTGAGTCCAAACAGAAGCGAATTGCTTAGCATGCCTGAAGCAACAGCCTTTGATTGAATATTAATGTGTTGGGGCTTTTGTCAGAGATCTATGACTGAGGAAATGAGAGACTACATCTGGGATTTTGTACCAGTCAGGTACAAATAAAGTGCAGTTATTTTTGCCAGAAGGGTTAGTCATAGTTTAACTTGCCAACCAAGCTACAATAGTCTTTGTAGTAATTTAAAGCACAACTGTATCTGAGATGATGGGAAGAGGATGGCTTCTTTAATATTCTATAGCAGTCTTGCAAGTTTGCAAATTTCCTTTGCGAATCAGATTTTACTCACACAATCTATTTTACTCACATTTGTGGAGTACCTACATTCACAAAAGTTGAAATAAAATATATTTGTAAAATGCCTATAAGCACAGACCTTCCTGCTTAGTATTTTCTTCTCTATCACTAAACAACAGCGACAACAACAAAAGCAGCAGGAGGGAGGAGCACTTGGCTTGAAGATGAAATAATGCTTAAAGTATATATTCAACAACTCACTGGAAGTTAAACTCCACATGTACCCAAATACAAAATGACTCTGAATTTAAGACTTAAAAAATGTATAGAATTTATAAACTTATTACAATTTTCCATGTATGGAATCTCATTATTGGAGGATCACCTAAAATTCATCCTCCCACTACTGCAGGCAGTAATAGGGCAGATGATGGGACAGACAATGGGGGAGGTGGTAGCGGGGACATGGTACAGCAAATGCTGCGGGTCTGTAGGGAAGAAGACAGTGGGAGAGCATCGGAGACAGGCAGTAGGAGGCAGGTGATGGGGGGCAGTGGGGAAGGCAGCTACCCTGTTTTGCCTGCTCCCTCACTTACCCCCCCATAATGCCTGCCCCTTCCCCCACAGCTTCAGGCTGCCCCAATTTCTCTTCCTTCTGCCCCTTCTTCCCCCCAAAGTCTCAGGTCCCCCCTGTTTTCTTCCACCTAGCCCCTAAAGTTTTTACCCCCTGCCTGCTCCACCACTCACCATCTTATCTTGGTTCCATGCTAGCAGTTCCATCCCTGCTGCAACAGGGCACAAAGCCGGACTCCAGCCTAGCCCCGTGACAGCTGCACAGAGCTAGCACTGATTCTACAAGGCTGGGCTAGAGCACAGGCTCTGTGTTCCATGCTCCAATGAGGATGGACAGTGAGGATGTTGGTGTGGAGCAAAAGTAAGGAGGAGTGCAGCAGAGGAGGAGTAGCAGTGCAGGGGGAGAGACTGGAGGACCCAAGGGAAGAGTGGTCAAGTGTGCAGAAGCAGCAAAGGGCAAGTAACGGCTGTGGCTCTGGCTCTGGCTCCAGCCGTAACCCTTGCCTTGCCCCTGCCGCCTTGTGCTTAATAAGGTGAGTTGCGTTTTTCCACATATTAAATTGGAGAGAAGGAACCTCATCTTCTAATTGTGTAAATACTGTAATCATGATCTGCATATAGAAAATGAAGTGGTTTTTGATATGATCAATCCTTTTGTAAGTGGAGGTAAAACTAATTTGGATTTCCTACCAATTTTAAATAAATGGCTGCCCATGCAAAATGTATGGGGACAGCAAATCTGAAAACTTGTTCTTGAGGATGGCTAACTTAAAGGAGTAATGCTTAATCTACAATTTTTGGGCAAACATAAATCAATGGCTGAAAAGAATATAGTTCTGGCCTCTGTACAGGGCTGTACCCTCATTTCTGTAAACAGAATCATTACTCAATAGGAACATTAGGTGTAGGGGCCAGGGTGGTGCTATACTATATGATCATATCTACATTTCCAATGCATACACTTTATGAATAATATTATTTAAGTGTTGGAATTTTTATTGAATGTGAAATAAATGATTGTGAAATAAATGCTTTCATAGTCAGTGCTCTGACTCACAACTTGGCCTAGTGGTGGCAATAATATTTTAATTTAGATTACAGTTTGGACAAAAACAGGACAATAGAAATGAGAAAAAAACTGGCACAGTAATTTAAAGTAGAACAAGTATGATGTAGGAAAACAGATTAAGTCAACTCTATAGAGGCAACTATTTCTTTTTTATTAACTTTACAGAATAAGACTACAGTCTAAATAAAATAAGATAAATGCTTTCTCTTTTTGTATTAAATTGGACCACCTATTTTTTTCAATTAGTTGACAACATTTGAAACCTTAGCTGTGTACAGATAATTAGAATGTCTTTCTTTCTTTAGTCTGATCTATGGACAGAAACTATCAGCATTACTTCCAAGCAGGACACACAAAAAGTCACTCCTTCACTGTCTCTCAGAACCACTCACCCAGCTACCACCAAATCCATCTGGTCATCCCTCTGCCTTCCTCCTACTGAGAAATCTACCTGGCTTCAATCCTCCAACATTACTCTTCAAACAGCCACTCCTGAAATTCTCCAATTCATACTGGGCTACCAGAGGGTCTGTTGGCCTTTGTGACTATTACATGGCAGGAATGGTAAAGCAGCAGAAGTTGTAGTAGGGACTAATGTAGCCTACTGCAGCCCACAAGCTCCCTAAACAACAGCAAGTCTATGGATAAGACAACTCTATAGATGGGACTGAATACAAATAAATGAGGAAACAGACCAGCCCAATAGCCTACAAGAAAAGAACACACCATGAGATTTGTACTACAAAAGCATTTCTCACCCTCAAGTCTAACTAGGGGTCTGTCTTTCATATTACCATATATAGATTACTTCTGATACTTAAGCTTGCTCATCTCAAACTTGTTTGTGTTCCTCTACCCTGCATACCCTGTATATAGTACCCTACACTAATGCCTTTTGTGTAGTGTGTTGTATCAAAGTTAGCTAAATACCCTCAAAGTTGGCATGTAAGATTTTAAATTGGTATTCAAGACACTATTTATCTGCCATTCTGGGTAAGTCTATTTGCATCTATATGCAGGAACATATACAGCATACATCTGAAATCCATTACCAATTTAAGCAGTCCAATAATTCATAATAGGTGCACCTACACATGTGTTTTAATGCACATTAGCCTATTTTAATGCTCATTATAGTGTCACAAAAAGTACGCTTTTGTTAATGTACAATAAAATAGGCTAATGAGCCCTTTTCTAATATCTCACAATGGAAGCACTAAATTTAACATACATTAAATATATAGGTGTTTTAGTTCAAAAGCACACTGCCACCATTTTCTGTGCACTGACATGCATTTTGCCACTTATACAACTACATGCAGCACAGTGCAATTTACATCAGCTTGTGTGTGGAGCAGACTCAATTAATTGAGTCTCAATTAACTGAGACTCAATTAATTGAGTCTGCTCCAAAGCAGCTAATGTCTGGCATGCCACAGGACAAAAAGGTATGTGTATAGAAGTCCTAGGAGTCTTAGCTATGGTCTGAGTTTTAGGAGCTACAGAGGATCTGCAGTCTTAATGACTTTCACTGAAGTTGCACAGTACTTGTGAAAAATTAGACTCAACCTCAAATTGGGTATAACGATAATAGAAACATACATGGACAGCCGGCTGCAACATTTTAAAATTTTTAATTCAAATGCCAACCTATGCACCACTAGTATAGGTTTTAATATAGTCAGTGATGCAACCAAGTTTGCCTGAGACAATTAACTATCCTTTCCCTTTATCTTCAGCTTCAAACACAATTCATTCGTCCTTCTACTGCACTGAATGAAGCAGAAGTCCTGTGGACAAGAATATGTATAATTAAAGACTTGAGGGGTAAAAGAAAAAACTAGAGGAAGATCCATCGTGTTTGAGTCCTGCCAGGAGATTCAGAGTGAAGTGGGAGGGGTAGATGGATTAAGAGCATCTTTGAAGCAAATCGAATGTTACAAGTATCTTGAAGCAAGATTCTAACAAGCTCTGCTATGCATATGGTAATGGTGAGTTCTGCAGTTTATAAATCTGGCTGTATCAGAATGGATCTTTGCAGGAATAACACAAACAGCTCTCTGCCCATCTAAACTATGCCCTATAACAATTTAACTATGTACTCCAAACCCTTGAGATCCTACAGTTCTCAAACAACACAATAAAAAAAAAAAATCAGTTAAAATAATGAAAAACTGCCTTTTTCAAATTACCCCATTCACAGAAGTCATTGCACGATGTGTGTCAAACTTCATATAAATAAATAAATAAATAAATAAATAAATAGATGAGGGTCTAATGGTAAGTGTTAGGCAAGCTTAAGAAACCAGTGCCACTAGTGCCAGGATGCATTTATAGTGCCTATTTTGATTATTACACTTAATGTCACTTCAGTTAGCATTTCACACCAAACTTTTTCATTTACACATTCTGTAGAGGCATAATACTGGGGTGTAGAATATCTGGTAAAACACAGATTTTACCATTTTCCAATTCAAACCTTTAAAGGTCTTCAGTTAAGATTCTACGTAAAGGCACTTCTTTAAATGTATATGGGACAGATCATCTGGTAGGAAAAACAAACAGTCTTTTTATGTATAAATCAGTGTAGCTTTATTACCTGCAATGGAAATGTATTTATAAACATCGGGGACGGGTTCTTAGCTTGCGTTAACGAGGACATTGTCTACCATACCACCTCCTGTGTCCTTAGGAATTAGGGGTTTAGGTTACAAGATTTAGATTCAGCAGCTGTATGACACTGGAAGATTATCACAAGAAAATCTTCTGTTGATTATTTAGGGCAGGGGTGTCAAACATATGATTAATGAGCTAGTCTATCCAGCCAGCCAGCCCACCAGTGGGCCACCAGAAGATGGGGGCAGGGGCTGCTACAAAATCCAGGGCCCTTGGGCACCAGTGCAAAAGGCAGTTAGCAACAGGAAGGGAAGTAAAGGCCAAATGCAGCCCTGGTTGCCTTCCAGCACCTATGTCCATTACCCCTTCCACATCCCTACCACCCCAGGCTGGGGTTAGAGCTGAAGCTAGAGTTGCTGCCACAGCACAGGGTACATTGAGGGGGCAGCTCTGACTCCAGCATGGAGCCCGCAGCGAGAGCTGAAGCTGCTGCCCTTTGTCCCAGGTTAAACTACCATTGCCACATGCTCTGGGTCAGAGCCGAAGCTGCCGCTGCTGCTGCTGCTTCTTCACGTCCTGAGTTGAATCCAGCCCACCAGGAGACTCACAGTCCAGAACTAGCCCAGGGCACAAGGTGAATTCAACACCTCCAATTTAGGGCATTAGCACTGATAAGCATTTAGCTTTTTAACAGAAAAAATGCATGGAAGCATACAAAAGCTATAATTCACAATTTCTGGCATCCTAAATATTAAGGAACACAAGAGACCCTTGCCATTCACAGGGGATATGGTCTAGAGATCCCTGTGAATGGGGGAATCTGAGAATACTGTACTTTACCGAAAGTCATCACTTTTTTTTTTTCCTTTTAGCCTCTCGCCCACTTGCTGCACTATCCTTTGCTTTTCTTTTAGGTGCCATGATTACGGGTATAGATTAATGCTGAAATACTGCAACATACTGAACGTAAAAGTATCACCGGAGTGCAGTAACAAAGTGTCATTACACTGCACGGGGTGAGAGTGTGGGTTGGTGCGGTGCACCGCAAATACTCAAAACCGCAAATCGCGAATAGCAAGCATTTCCTGCATCAAGTTACCTTGTTAATTGTTTCTTTCCTTAATTGTACCTTGTTAATGGTTAGAGAAGGGACCTAGTAGATCATCGAGTCTGACCTCCTGCTCTAAGCAGGAAGGAGTGCTGGAGTCAAGTAACTCCAGCCAGGTGCTGGTCTAATCTCCTTTTAAACACCTTTAAGTAGGGGAAAGCACCACCTTCCTTGGAAGCCCATTCCATTTTTTGGCAAGCCTGAACGTAAAGAAATTTTTCCTGATGGCCAATCTAAATCTACTCTGCTTCAGTTTATGGCTGTTGTTTCTAGTAATCCCGAGGGGCCCCCTGTGTTACCTGAAACCTTAACTTTTTTAACCAATGCTTACCTTTTGCTGTAAAACATTGATTCTGTAAATGAAGAGCACTGCACAAAACTAAATTGGATTATGTTGATTTTACGCTACACGGCAGTTTACAAACAGTGTTCGAGGTCACGATAGACCTTTCCTAGCAGATTTAGTTTTCATTACCAGTGTAGCAGAGACAAAAGTTTTCAGCTGTGTATCAGCTGGTTATCATCATGCTCTGTTTTTTTTTAGAATTGCAAGTCAGTATTGATTAAGGACATACAAAATAGCACTGGGGAATCCCAGCCAACTGCAAAAAACTAAGTTTATTTGACTTTAAAAGAAAGCATCAAGACCAAAATGATAATAATAATTTTAATTAGTTGGAAAAAGTATAGTTCATGCATAGAAACAGAAAATATTGTTTTTGGAGCAGGTTTAGCAGCAAGAAAGTACACTTTTTACTTCATAAATTTTAAACATAAGACCTAATCTGGGAACGATTTCTAAATTTATACTACAAATAACTGCATGGGTATGATCCCTATTAGATGTTCATGCAACTGTATAAGGCTGGAACAAGGAATGAAAAGATATATAGTACTGGTGCTCAACCTTTTGCCTCACAGGCTGGATGGGAGTTGCCTGGTCCATCCATAAGCTGGATCCTGCTGGTAGGCCACATCCATTGTAGGGCAGGTATAGTGGGGCCCAATCTGTCTGTGTAGTGTCAGAGGATGGCTGGGCTCTGACTCAGCCACATGGAAGGAGAGACCACATTGGGGGCAGGGGGCAGTATTATCACTACTTCTACACTGCCATATTTCTTCACCCATGGGGAGCCCTGCAGGATGGATGCTATAGCTCCATGTACAAATTTGGCTTGTAGGCTGGGTGTTGAGTACTTGTAATATACATGAGTGGAAGTGTACATTTCAATACTTACTAATAGAGACTTTCCTTGATCTTGGTTTCTCCTGCCCTGATCCTTTAAACCCCACATGTGTAGCCTAGCTGGTCTGTATGAAGTTTTTAGACCAAGGGCTACCATACGTCCAGTCCCATGTTGGGGATCAGGTAGGGGGCTGTTGTGTCCTGGACCCCAATGCTAATGCTCAGCTGAATGTGCAGCATGGCAAGATGTGGTTTTTCTGGATGAAGTATAAAATTCCTCAGATGCCTAAGTGCTTTTATTTTGGATTGCAAAGATCCTACTTGGTATGTGAAGTTCCCCAGTCTGAGCAGGCTGGCACTTAATTCCTGCTTTGTGATCCCAGAATGATGATGGGGCAGAACCTGAAACCCAGAGGCACAATCCATTAGGTAAGCTCTGATCATGCCCAACACACATAATCAGTATTGAGTTCAGTACAAAAGACAGCAGCCATAGTCACTTTCACTGAAATTGTGGGAGGAGAGTGATGGAATAACATACTAGTGATTAGAGCAGTCACCCAGAAAGTGAGAGGGACAGCAAGCAAGACTGCATAACTTTGTATCCCAGGGATGAGAGCACCACCCTGGAGCAGCCCTAGCCCTAGCCACAGGTCCTAGGCTTACAGCTATTTTTATCCAGTAACTGAACTTTAATATAAAATGAACTAGAGGCATAACTCCAGACTCCTTCTCTCTTCTATTCCCTCTTGTTTGCTCTCAACAAGTTTCTGACCCTATGAATTTGCAAGTTTTTTCTGAAGAATAGCCCACCTTTGAAATAGGAGGGATGAAGAGTAGGGCTGTGTGAAATTTCGCTGTGTGTTTTGTTTCAAAGCTGTTTTGATGCGTTTTGAGCTCAAAACAGCAAAATTGAAATGAAATAAAAGCTTTCAAAATAGCTTTGAAACAAAACAAGGGCACTCAAAATGTTTCAAAAGTTTTGAAATACTTCGAGTTTCGAAGCCTGACTTACTTGGCTTCAGCGCTGGTCCCAGCCAGCAGCAGCAGCCTCCTGTCATCTGGCAAAGATCCAGGGGCCGTGCCTCTCAGGAGGATTCTGGCACAGCCTCCAGCCTTCCCGGGGGTGCGGGCTCCTGGATCTCTGCACTGGATGACAACATGCTTTTGCTGCCAGCTGGGGCCAGCAGCAGCACCAATCTTCCTACTGCTGGGTGTGGGTTGCACCCAGCACCAGTCCCAGCCGGCAGCAGCAGCCCACATCCAGTGCCGGGAAGATTGGTGCTGCTGCTGGCCCCAGGCAGCAGAACCAGCCTTCTGTCATCTGGTAGGCAGATCTGGGGGCCCACATCCCTGGGAGTAGTCTGGCATAGCTCCACAGCCCTCCTGGGGGTGCAGATGGGCCCCTGATCTGTCTGCTGGATGATAGAAGGCTGATGCTGCAGGCAAGTGACAGGAGTTTTGCATGTCAGAAGGAGCTACCATCTCTGCAAGCTTCATCTAAATCTGGCAGGAAATGACAACGTTAGAGGCAGTTTTGTTTTTCCCCATGATAGCCTACGGGTGAAACGTCAAAACAGTTTCAACTAAATGAAACGGAACACAGCTTTTGAGACTAAATAGAACTCGAAACAAAACACTGTTCCGTTGATACAGAAGTCAAAGCAGAACAGTGCTGTTTCGCAGAGCTCTAATGGAAAGTGCCCTCAACCATTTGGTTCTACAGCATGATTGTCAGGTTACTTGCCTGGGAAGTGAGAAAGACAGGTTTTAGTCACTTGAGGCTAAGGAGGGTTGGAACTTAGGTTGCCTACTTTCTGGGACTATACTGTAACCACTAGGTTACCATGTAAAATATGAACAAAACCTCACATTTTGTCCTCTTCCTTCTATTCAAGATATTCCACATGGACCGAGACATCTGATATGCAAGTGCCTAAACTCCAGAGCAGAAGATCAAACACCCTTGTGCTCAGGAGGTTCCTACTTGCTAGCCCTTGAAAAGCTTTATTCAAAACCTGCCTTCAAACAGATGTAGCCCTGCCTTTATCTAGTTCCTTGCCTTTAGCCAGTACTTTATCTACCTTATAACAATTTCAATCTTCCTATTTTCCAGCTCAGTAATAAATTTTTCGCGTTGAATGATATCAAATATATTACTGAAATACCAAACAGACTAGATGTACTGCATTCTCTTTGTCTATAAAATCAATTAGCTTCTCAAGAAAAGATATCCCATGTTGCAATTGTTCCATTTTACCGTTTATATCTATATCTCTAATTATTTTACATTGAACATTTGTTCTAAAGCCTTGAATATTATTAAATCAAACTGACAAAGCTTGGGGTTCCCCAGATCTCTTCTCCCTATCCTATCGTAAGTTTACACAACACATTATTTAAATCATATGGCATAACCCTGAACTTGATCACATTATTAAAAATCCTTGCAGCTGGACCTTATTGATGCCTTTCTTTCTATCCTCTTGAACAAGATATATCCCTCATACCTAAATATATCTATAATCTATATCAGTATCCATATCTATAGAATTTACTCTGCTAAAAAGATAGTTTAACTACAGTGCTTTCACTACTTTCTATAGAACTGAAGTAGAGATCATCAGTTGTTTCTCAGTTACCATATTCAGATTCCAAATCAGATTAGTCACAGTCCTTTCATTAGCTTCATTGCCTGATCAGTGTTCTAAGTATTAGTATGGTCTGTTTGTGGAATGCCCTTCTACTCACCGATACTCCTCCAATTCTTGCTGTATTCTCATATAGCTGATATCTTCCTCCTGTGCATTAAACTAAGCATTAAAGATAGCAAGTCTCTTCCTAACTTCCCTTCATTTTTCAGTTTAAACTGTTATCAGTTGT
>JAGPOW010003395.1:62683794-62702602 GCA_030014935.1 Caiman crocodilus | reverse complement strand
TGTCACCATTGATCCTAGAAGGTAATTTACACTAGGTATTTACATAGTGGACATGTGTCTCTTTCCATGAATGCACCTCCACGGTCACACATTCCCCTATCTCCCTCAAAAATATCAGTCATTGAACAGCTAGATGATCCTGTCAAACCTTTTAGGATCATAAGAATTCCAGTGAACATCACCGGTACCTTCACTCCATTAAGCTCATTCCCCAACCTGGTACAGTCCTCTCTGATATGTTCAAGCAGGAATTTTGTGGTCCTGTTAGTTCCAATTTGAAAGCTGCTCAGTAGATTCTGCCTTGCTTCCATCAGAATCTTTTTAACTGTCAAATCCATATCTCATTCTTGCTCCCAGTAGATAGCACACACTAACTCCCCAGCAGCTGAAAAATTGATAACCGAACTTTCCCCATCCAGACTCCAGTCCAAAACTCAGAAGTAAACTGAGGCTCCAGCACAGATTGCATTTGCCCAAATAAAGCAAAAACTCCATGCTCTGTATTTTTCAAACCACTTAGGCCCCTGACAGATGCTACCTTAATGGCATGATTAACATGTTAATACCACCATAAGTTACAACATGCCACAAATTCAGCCAATTTGTGGCACCATAAAATGGAAAACCAGCCACAAAGATGTTCTACAGAGGAAGAACATCTTTCTGGCTTTTTGCATGGCACATTAAATTGAATGTGTGACATCTGCTGTGTTCCCGACTGGGACAGATCAGTCACCTAGGAGTCGGCATCAGCTGGGGACAGCTGTATGTCTGGAACCAGACCCAGGGCTGTCTGGAGCTGATAGGGACAATTGTACTATTATTGGCATCAACTGGAGACAGTTCAGAGTCTGGAACTGGACCCAGAGCTATCCAGAGATAGGGACAACAATAAGCAGATTAATCGGAACCAGGCCAGAGAACTCTTTGTGTCAAACTGGACGTGGAGCTGTCCAGGTCTGATGCTGACCATCAGTTTGTCAGCACCAGCCCCAGACAGCCCCATGTCCCAGGGCTAGTGAATCAGGATCCAGAGCTGCCTTGCCTGATCTTAACCTTCAGCTGAGTGTCAGGTTCAGGCACAGGGCATTCCTGAAATTGGGGGTCCACAGGATTGAGCTGGGGCCAGCCTTGCAGTAGCACAATTGGGATATGAAAAATTTCATGTCCCAACCCAAACATTAGACAGCCTGCCACACAAGTCTGACAAGGCAGGCTGTGCAATGTTTGGGCTGGGTCATTAAATTCCTCATAACCAATTTTAACATCTTGATAGAGGTCTAAATTTTTTGGGGGGGGAGGGGGGGAAAGAGAGAGAGAATCCACTGATTTCCTAATGCAGATTGCTCCTCTCACCTAATCACCCTCTTTCTCAAAGGAAAAAAAATCTAACAAAATAAAAAAAAGCTCATAATACTAACAATACACACTGAACAACATTACAAAACAAAGCACTATATTTGCTTTTGTAATACATTCTCTATTATTAGCCTTCACCTGCATTCTGTCAATTTAGGTCCCAATTTTGCATGTGGTAATTGTTAAGCAAGTGCATTGTTCCACTGATTTCCTAAAAACATTCATATCATTAAACATGTATGTAAATTCTTTCAGGGTTTCACATAATTAAGTCTTTTGGTCGTATTTTTTTAAATATATTTCTCTGTAATATCCTATTTTGGTACTAAGTAAATAAATAGTAATTCATTATAGGAAATAATAGCTAATAACCATTACTACTGCTGTTATTGTTACTACTATGCAATAGAATTCACCATTCCAAACTTCATCTTGCCTTGCCAGAAACCTATCCTATATACCATTATCACACTAATAAAAAAGTCTAAAAGTTAAAATACTATGTTTGCACACACTCTATGCTGTCACAGGAATAACCTGAATTTCATTGGCACATTCTTCCATTTACTTAGGTTAGAAACAATTTGGGAATGTGAAATGTACTGTGAAAGTAAAAACAAATACAAGCACAGGCTATTGTGATAGCAGTTCTACTTTCTGTTTTAAGGATACAAAGTTTTCATGAGATCACCCATGACAATACTATTATTCCTCCTAGACAGCCACCCTTACCTACTCTTACCCCCAAAAACCAAAACACATTTAACATACTTGTCAAATACTTCTCACCCCTGTTTAATCAGATTATGTAGACAGATAAAGCAGAAACCTAGAAACCTATGGGTACAATTCACATAAGGGACCTTTTGCTGTTTCTGAGAATGAAGACAATTGTGGCTGCCTCCAAGGGGGATCCAAGGGGGCACAGGATATGCCACCAGCCCCTCTCCTCCCACCCTCCACCCCTTCTCACAGGCAGATGGCACCAGGGAAGCAGTTGCCAGGGACTTTGGGGAGTTTCCAAAGTAGGTGAAATTTCTCCCACCACTCTCAGCACCCCATCTCCTCCCACTCCCCTCTCACCCTCTGCAGCAAAGGTTGCCTCTAGGTGCAAGAAAGGAGGACCCACCTGCTGCTGTTACCACTGTCCCCAGGGGTGGGAGAGCCCCAAAGCTGTGGCAGCCAGGGGCTTCTGTCAGTGGTAACATGGGATGCTGGCTTGCCTGGGGACAGCAGCAATAGCAAACCAGACAGATCCCCCTGTGCAGCAAGTGTTCCCAGACTGCCCCCCCCCCCCCCACAGTCCAGAAGCAGGGACTAGGTATGGGGCTGGGGGAAAAGATCACTGCTGTCACCAGCCCTGCCTGGCACTCTGTGCAGCTGTGGGGAAAATAGTGGAGGGGAAGAGAGGAGGGACTTGACCCTGCCACTGTCACAGAACCTGGCACTCTGTGCAGCTTCTCTCCACAGCCTCTGGCTGCTACAGTTCTGGGTCTTCCCCAGGTTACCTAGGGGCTGTGGCAGTGGGTGTGTTTACTCTCCCCACTTCTTTACTTACTCCTTGCTTGGTCCCTCCAGTGTCCCAGCTGTGCCTTGACCACTGTAAGGAATCCCAGCACAGGGCAATGAAGCTGCTGATACCTAAGATTCACTGTGGAAGGGGTGGAGGGGTGCAACTGCACTATTGCTCCCCCCACATAGTCCTGTTCTAAAATTATTCCTCCTCTTACCGCTACACAGAAGATCAGAGATTGATGGGGTTTAGTGTGTGTATAATGCAGATGTTAATACCTCCCTCCTTTCAACTAAAGAAACATTTTTTTTTGCGTGTGTGTAATATGAGCAAGCATTTTAGATATGTGGAATTAAAAGTTGGTTAATGGGAAAAATTGAACGGCTACGTTTTGGGCAAAAGTTAGAATGTCAGAAAACTAAGTCCAAGGTCTGCATGGGCAAGGAGCTGGAGTAGGTGACAAAATGGCAACACTTTTCCAGGGGTCAATCTTATCAGCATGTGTCAAAATCCTTCAGAAAGTTGCTGAAGTTCTGTTCACTCTTTGGGGCAAGTGCACCTACATCTTTCATGTAGGGAAGGAAAATGAGGCTTTCTATACAAAAGTTGTTTAAGGACATCCAAGCTTAGGCTGAGATCTACATTAGTCGTTCTGAGTTAACAATAAAGCCAATCTCAAGAAAAGGAGCTGAAACTGGACACTTTCTTGAGACTACATAGGCTGTTGAGGACAGGAAAGAAGTTTAGAACATTCAAAATGGGTTATTAGGCCTGTTCCCTTTCTAACTTGTATTAATTACAAGTTTCTCCCAAAGGCAAAAAGCGCCAAATTAATTTCCCATCCCTTCTCTTTTAGTCCAAGTAACTTAAAACTTCTTGATATCTTGATCTTTAAGTGCAAAAAAGAGCTACTTTCTTGTTAAGGGAGCTTAAGTACAGGCATATGACTTATTTAAGAGTAATTTCAAATGTTCTAATCCCCTAGACATACACATCTAATTCAAGCATATTATAGTATGTTTTTGTTTTTATTTCCAGGCTCCTAAAATGTCAGAAGTATGAGTCAACTGTCAATAGAAAAATCAGATAAAGCATATTATAGTTATCTAAATAAAGTAGGTTTGTCTGCTTTCACAGATTTATATAAAAAGGTACACAGCATTAACAAAGCTCTCCAGAGCAAAACACCAATATCTCTTCTGGCAATTTTTACTTCTTAAAATAAACCTGCTTTTAATTATTGTTGACATAAAAAATCCTTTGTTGTGGATACCAGAATTTAGATGATGAAAGAGTGAAGCAAGGCAAGAAGGAAGGTAATATTTCTGAATACTGACACAAAGTTTTGTAATAGTTGGCTCATATAACTCTCTAGAGCCAGAGCGCTTCTGTGACATAACTAAGGAAACAATATTTCATAAATCATTTTGTCAAACTTATTTTCACTGAATTAATTCATGCAGCTGTTCTTTTAAGGTAGACTATATACACTCAGTTCATTTGCTGAATTACTGGTATTCAGTCACTCTGTAGCAGCACAGAAACAAAAACCCACCCAACCAGCCTTAAGTTAATTTACATTCTGCTGTATTACTAAATCTGAAAAGAAAATAGAGTCATTTTGTTATATACTGATGATGATCTCAAAGCAGACACAGTATTCTACTAAATTATCTAAGCTAGATTTTATGATGGAGGGGTCAGCAACACTTTTTGGGAGAGGGCCAGAATGATCAAGTACAAGTGCAAGGTGGGAAGACACTTGGACATGATCACCTCCCCTGCTTCTCCTTGCCACCCAGCTCCAGCATAGGAGAGCCTCATCTGCCAGAGCTCGCACTGTCTGACTGCAATGTGCTAGAGGGAGAGCTCCAAGCTCTGCTGGAGCCCCGTGCACCTGGCCAGGGCACGGCATGAACAGACCCCCTGCTTACTGAAGCCACAGGTCCGCAGGTCAGATTCAAAAGCTCTGGGGACCACAGGGTGCCAAGTCCTCATAAGGCATACTTTGAATGTACTTTAGATTTAGTTTTGGGGATGAACAGAATACATTTTTATAATCCCCTTTCTTATAAAGAACTCCCAGTTCATTCCACCTCTTTTTCCATAACTCAGCAGAAACAGGAATGCTGTATAGTATCAGCCAGTAGTTCTGCTTGGAAAAGGTAAGTGCTTGGTGCCTTACTTGTCCTAACTACTCTTTCTGAGAGTTCAGTAGCACGATGGATGGAGTCTAATGAGACACTACTAGCACTTTCCACTAGAATGGTGGCAACTGTATAAGATAGTGAAGATGAGCTGATGTCTGTTTTGTCATTTGCAGCATAAATCAGGAGCTAGATTATTTTACAGAATTATCCCACCTTACAGTACTGGTTTCTGAAAAACCTTGCTCTCTGTCTGCTTTTCTTAGCCAAAGTACTTGAAAGGAGGTAGAGGTGATGGTGGGGAAGATGTCTGCTCACCATTTTCAGATGCAATTTTATCTCTGTAACGTTAAGCTGCAATTTGGTCTTGTTGTACCTAAAGGAAACTGTTTTAAACGATAGCAAAAACATTTTCATTCAATAGGAATGGAGTTTTAACAGCTGTGTTAGATAGTTCATCTTTTGATACTATTGCTTATTTGTCTGCCTAACTACCAGAATTGCTAGTTTTCCATCATAATCATCCTCTATAAGCAAGTATCACTTCCTATTCCAGTTAATTACAACCTTTTTAGAGTTTAGTTTAGATCCAAACTTTTGAGAATCAAGAAGCTTAATTTAAGATTTATTATTGTTCGAAGACCGTGATTAAAAAGAATCTTCTTTGCTCCCAATTACTACTTACCTTTTTCTGATTTTGCAGCAGTCTGGTTGCAATATGAATTACAGCAGCCTGTGATAGGTACTGATCTAATTTAAGTCACTAGCATACCAAACATCCACATAGCTAACCAGAACTCCACTTTTCACCTCAAGTAGGACTCTGTGCCTCGTTGGGATATTTTCTAAATTTTGACAAGCTGGCTAACCATCAGCAGGGAACCTCTGGACATCAGGGAAATGTTTCTGGCCCCCAACAATTTCTGACTAGGACTTGGCCCTTTTGCTACATTTGAGCAACCTGATATAACTAACATACAACAGAAAATCCAGCTTCATGTATTGTAATCTTTGACTTCACACAGGTGGGGCAATTTTAGTTTTGTGGCTTCCAGCTGAAGTTCAGACAGTGCGCCATAACTAACACTGTATACCCACTTTGTAATTAAATACAGTACAATCTTTATCCATTGCTATAAATTAATTTTCAATTCAATTTTGACTACCTACTTTTAGAACCTACTAGCTACTCCATTGGTTCCCAACCTTGGAGCGTGACTCAAATCAGGGTCACAGGGCGGGGGGACCAGCAGATTTGGGGTCCTCAGTAGAGTTGTGAAGGGCCTGCACACACACACACTCATGTGCGCAGCCTAGGAGTGGCTGATGGGCAGGGCGGGGTGCCATGCACAAAGGGTGCAATGGCGGCTCCCCCGCCCCGGGCCGCAGTTGCTGCAGCATTCTGCTCCCAGCAGCTGTTGTGGTGCCAAGTCAGGAGGTCCTGTTGGTGGCCAATTTAGGGTCACAGCAAAAAAAGGTTGGGAACCAATCAGTTGCTGTTATCACCATGGTGTGACATTTTGATATTATGGAAATTATAATTCTGTTTAACAATTAACAGCAGAAATAAATATTCTCTTCCTTTTGGTAAGCATTGCCCTTGCATTCATTTAAGTTATGGTGGATACTTGGAAGTATAATATTGTAAATATTTCACAGGGTTCCAAGTACATTACATTTAATATATTAGTGTGCTCTAAGTTTGTACAATTTGCCCTTTAAAAATATGCCTTTTGCAATGTCAAGCAGAAATACCTAAAAGCTAGCTCTGAAAAGCTAGGTTAGTTTTTGAAAGTAATGCTCCACTCCACTCCACCTCAACTTCACTTTGCAATTGAGCTAATCAGTCCAGGCAAAGTGCCATACTAATGCAGCTCTACGACTTCTAGCACCCAAGCCAGCTCATTCATAGCAAGTTTGGTAACTCTAAAATGATACTGCGTTGTGCTATGTAGATATAGCTTAAGGGTTGTAAAACACAAAGTATTATCAAACTCACTCTGGAAAAATGGAACAGAACTCTGGGTTCATAAACCCATATGCCATTCATAACTCAAAGGGCACATTTTGACGGGGTAACCACAGCAAATTACCCGAAGCACTGACTTTGGTTAGGGCAAGATTGGTAGGGTCCTGACCAGTCTGGAATGATATCAGTACATCCTTACATCAATGTATGCAGATTTATTTAAAAAAAAAAAACCCACAACAAAAAACCCCCCTCTTCTGCAGTGCACTTCCTTTCAATAAGGAATGGCTCTAAGTTGATTACAACTGCTAACATTTCATAAACTGTGACTACTGTTCTTTAAATATAATTTAAACATCCCCTCCTTCCTTTTACTCAAGAACAGCTAACATGTCTCCCTCTCTCCCTTTTCCTCTCCCCCTCCATCTCTCTCACACATACATTTCAGTGGGCAAACATGACAAATTTCAGTCCAGTGGAGATTGCTAGAGAACCTTTTATTGATATTTTTAACTACCTCTAGCAAATGCTTCATATGAGTAGTTCCTGAAAGACTAGAAGGTTATGAAAACAAACAAAACCCTATATTGCAATCTTTAGGATAAATGGCAGACTGTCTTGGGCTTATAATATAAACTATTAGACCTCCTGGGTCCCCAGGCTGATCAACTCCAGCAGTCCTGGATGCTCCCAGGATCTAGGAGCCTGTGACCTCCGAGAGCACTATTTAGGTTGGGGGCTTTGCTAAATTACAATCTTGCCAATTTGATGTCAAGAACCTAGAAGTTATGAGATCAGATCCTCAGCTTTACTTGCAAAACACAAACTACTTCAAAAGTGGGGACACCAGGGCTTTCCAGGGTCCAGCTTGAGGGCAGCCATGCCACACAGACTGCCCCAAGGCTATTGGCAATAGCTTCCAGAGTTTTGGGAAGCCTCAATCAGACGAGGCATGAAGCCTACAAAACAGGGAGAGTGAGAAGCAAGCTGATCCAGGAGTTGGGATATCCTTGCATAACTTTATTACTGCCTCTTTTTTTTCTCTTGTATCCCAATATTATTTGTCAAAACCCTTATTATTCTAGAAAAACCCTTTAGCTAACATTAAATAGTATTTTCATTGTCCTTATCTTTTACTATAAAACTTAACTGTCTCTCAACTCCCTCTATAGATTCAGCACTTACAGCTGAATTGTTAGTACCTTGACACAGTTCTCATGGATTTATAAGAAATGGGATGAACCAGTGATCTAATGGCATAGTGCTTAAAGATGAGTCCTATCTTGGGATCAGGTACTGTTAGGATAGTTTGCAAAGAGAGATGCTAATTATCTCATGGCAATAGGAGAAATATTTAAATGCTAGTTGGTTCACTTTTCCAGTACCCCCTGCAGGTTAATACAAAGGGGCAGCATTTGGCTTCAAAGTGAATGGTATATATATCCTAGCTAATTAAAATGGAAATATGACCAAACGTCTTTTATGTTGTTATTAATATTTAATAAAATAGTTTCTAAGAGTCTCTGTGAAGAGAATACCAAAGGGAGTTCTGACTGGACTCTACTCCCACATCTTAAATTTCAGCAAAATGATGTTATACTGTTGATACTGCTACAATATTAACTATTATTTTTGATACTGTATTTAGTAATTTTAGTTATTTTCTACTTGGTCTCTGCAGGGCAGGTTGTCTTAACCGGTTTGTCTTAATCTGGTCATGAGGATAAATTGTACCACTGAAGTGCTTAGATCCTGAGGTGATATATAAAATAATCTTCAGGATGCCAACGAGGGATTTAAAAAGAAAAATCTCTAAAACATATAGAATGAAGATGGAATTTCATCTACTAACTGCATATTTTCTTAGATTTCACTGCATTCTTACAGGATCATATAGTGGTCTTGTTCCACTTCATATTACATTATAGTGAGTTTTGATGACATACCTATCTCACAGATCTATTAATTAGGACTACTAAAACATTTCCCAATACATAACCCCATTTTCAGGTGCTTATGGTTTTGCAAAAAGGTTTTTATGCCAAGTGTCTACCTCAGACTATTATTTTTTTCCTGTAAAAAATTCAGTCAGACCAGGTCAGCTGTTTCCAAGAATGAAGCTAGTAAAAAATACATTGTTTTATTCATTTAAAAAAAATTCTAGAGATGTTTTCTTTGCAAAACTCATGAGCCCTGATGCATTGCAGTAGGCATCTGAAATCTGACAAAAAGCAGCTTTGGGTTTTACAGATATTTTTAGACATCCCATAAATACCTGCCCAAATCTGGCCAAACGGTAAGCTTTTAAAAGAAATCACAATTTGTACACGTTCAGTAGACTTCTACAGTGCATGTGACCATCTAATTAAAGAATTAAAAGAAAAATGAACACACATAAGGGGATTCCAGAAAGCAATCTTAATTCTGGCATTCACTAATTTTTTAGTGCTTGATTTAGCATTACAAATAATGTCACTCTAATATAGGCTCTTGTGTTTAATTTCTTAAGTTTTCAAAAAAAATTAACTGAAAAAAGAGAGATTCAGTTGTGACATGTCAATATCCACATGGATCATCAGGAGGTATGAACCTTCAGCTCTCAGAGACCTGTTTCATTATCAGGGATCAGAGTTTTTTGCTCGCCACGGGCAAAATCAGTAAAATCAGGATTTTCTCATTTTAAGGAGAACACACAGGATTTTCTCTTCAAAGGAGAAAACTGTGGGGAAACAGTGGGTTTTCCCTTACAGGCGGGCAGAGTTCCAGCTCCAAGGGACTAGGGGGAGTGGGAGGATGACAATCAGCCAGGGGCGTCATGTGCGTATATGCGCATGTACACATGCACATACATGGCTGCCAGGCAGCCTGGAGAGCAGCTCCTCACAGGTAAATCTGGTGGTGAGGGACAGGGGAATTTAGGCCCCCATAATGAGGGAGGGAGTTGGGCAGGGATGCAACTGCTGCCCAGGCTGAGCGGTGCATGGAGCTGGAAAGCGTGGCCACAGGACCCAGGAGGGGAGTGGGATGAGGCCATGGCCAGCTTGTCCAGGAGGCAGTGGGGGGTCTGGATCACCAATGCTACAAATCACTCGGAGCGGGTGGGTAAGGGGGATACGTGCCCTCAGATGTGTGTGTGGGGTGTGGGTGTATTGCTGCTGCCGGCTCGGGTTCCCCGCCCTGCTGCCCTCTCCTCAGGGCCTCTGCATCCCAATGGGCAGAACTCAACACAGCAGGATAGAGCAGGGCAGGGAATCTCATTGCTGTCATGGAGAGCCCTGCACCACTGTGATGAAGTGCTCCTTGCCTGCTCGCAGAGGCAGCGTTGAGTTTCTCCACCCAGCCCCACTCTGCTGGGTCCCACCCACTGAGCCCCAGAAGCTCCAGGATTAGAACAGCAGGGCAGAGAGCCCAAGCCCACAGCAGGCAACCCGTATTCACCACCTCCCTCCATGGGCTCTGCTCCAGCTGTGCTGCCCGTGAGGGAGGGGGATCCAGTCTCTGCTCTGTCTCCTGTGGACAGCAGCCAGAGCTTAGGCACTGCTGAAGGGCAGGAGGATGCAGATTCAGATCCCTGGCCCCATAGCCTTGGTAGCTAGGAGCCCTCTCCCGCAGGGCTTGTGGGGATGGGGGGGCAGAAAGCTGTGGGTGGGCACCAGCAGGCCTAGGGGGCTGCAGTTGAGAAATGAGGGGTACCAGCAGGGCTGGGGGGGGCTGGGGGGTCAGGAGTTGAGGGGCAATGGCATGGGCATCGGTATATGAGGGCTGCTTAGCATCATAAAGCGGAGTGGCAGGGTGGGGAGGGGAGGCAGAGGAGGAGGAGGTTGGAGAGGGACAGCCGCAGCTAAACCTGCATCCTAGTGAGTGGAAGAATTGGGGGGAGCTCTGATTTTTCATGATAAAAATCTCAAAATCTAATGCCAAAATGTATAGATATTTATAATTTATTTTATTATAGTGACTGAAGCACTAGTAGGCTCCCAAACAGCTTTAAAATTGTAAATATATCAATAAAATAATGTGTTCAACTGATACCGAGAGAGAGAGAGAGAGAGAGAGAGAGAGAGAGAGAGAGAGGTGTTTCATTTCAATTAAGGAAAAATGCGGATTGGAGGGTTTTTAATCAGAGAATCTGTGACTTTTAAACAGAGAAAACCAGGATCCCTGCTCGTTATATAGTGGTTGGGTTTGTCTGCAGTAGCAGGGTCCTTGACTCCATGAACCCACATCTCTGCCACTCCTGCATTCCTTACCAACAACCACAGTACATTAACATCAGCTACATGTACGGTTCCTAAACTTTAACACTTGATACCCCACTTCCAACTGCAAGCTCCATTTCTCCAATGGAATGCGTCAGATCTGAGCCCCGTCCATAGTAGTTGTGGTTTCCTTCGTCCATTGTAACTATGAATGAAAGTGTCCATAAAAGGTTTAATACAGTTCAGTTAATCCACTTTAAAAGGTAATGTGTATTTATTTTCCTGACTGCCTAACATAGAGAAGAAATGATGGGTTCTGTTCCCAAGTCCAGAAGGGGACTGCACTCTAGTGGACAAATGATTTTGCCTCCTATACCCTGTCCCCTCAGTCCTGTTTTCTTTTCTATCCTCCAGTTCCCACTTCTCTATTCGCCATTCTTGGTCTCCTCACCATTCAGCTCCCAGTTCCTGTTTTTTTCTAGCAACGCCCATTAGTCCAAAATCCCAATTATGAGTCTCCTGAGTGCCTTGGCCCAACCTATTCCCTCATTCCTGTCCATCTCTTGTCCCTTCCTCATTTGAAACAGGCAACTTCCTCCTTCATGTTGATG
This sequence comes from Caiman crocodilus, assembly GCA_030014935.1. NCBI lineage: Eukaryota > Metazoa > Chordata > Crocodylia > Alligatoridae > Caiman > Caiman crocodilus. Next base: position 62,690,804 of record JAGPOW010003395.1, on the reverse strand, counting down.
TGAGGTCAGTTAACAGCACAGGAAAGAAAGCCTCCCTGACATCAACTGAGGTGCCTGGTTCTAGTGCAGCTTGCAATAACCCAGGGCTTCAAATTCAAGGAAATTCTTGCTCAAGCCCCAAACAAATCATATTTGCTGCAAGCAGAATCAGAGAAGATTTTAGCTGAGAACCTCAGGAACAGATTTCCTGGCTAGACAAAGCTTTGGCTGGGATGATCTAGTTTGGAATGGTCCTGCTTTGAGCAGGGGGTTGGACTAGATGACCTCCTGAGGTCCCTTCCAGCCCTCATTTTCTATGATTCGATAAACATCTCTGCTGAGCACATAAAAACTGCAGTTTCACAGAGGATAATAAAATCGGTCAAATTTGAGACAGGAAGAAGTATGTTCCTGAACAAAAGCCATTCCTTGGCAAATTTCTAATTGAAAGGCTCCTCTACTTTTAATATGGGTAAAGCAAACTATTTTTCAATAGCTTTGCTCTCAAAAATGGCTGAAACCAGTGGCAACGTGTATGGGGTACATGGGAATGCATGTGTACCCCCTAAGAGTACCAGTGTACCCCAACTGGTCGCACTTGCCTCTTAGGTGATGGGCAGGGGGGGCAGGCGGGAGCACTGGTGCCCACCCTGCAAGCGCCAACCGATTACTGCAGCTGCTCCCAGAAGAGGCTGAAGCAATTGGCCATTGTGGGATTGGCTGTGGGGGTCTCTCCAGGCAGCAAAATCAGCCATGGGGGGCGGGGGGAAGAGGAACACCTGAGCCCCCTCCCCCCCCCCCCAGGCGGCAACAGTTGCCCATGGCTGAACCAGTTTTAATCAAACAATTTTGATGGCTACAATAAAGTTATAAGCAACTGCAAACAGGTTCTTATAACTGGAACTGTCGGGCAACCCAAAAATGAATAAATACACACCAGTGGAAAAGACCCTCATCTTCTCTCTAGCACCTTTAAGCCACAGAGAAATGTCACACTGGCTTCAGGAAACTCTTAAAGCTGCATAATCAGATAGGGAAATTCCTCCTGTGTGGGCATTTCAGAAGCTCTAGGCAATGAGGCTATCTGCCACTTCCCAGGCCATGAGTTACAAAGAGGAAAGTAAGGCAGGGAATGGAGCAGAATTACCATTTCACAGCTAACATATAAAGGCATGGTCTGCACTACCAAGGTTTACTGGCAAAGCTATGTTAGCTAGAGGTGAGAAAAGATCATGCTCTTTAGCTAAGGTAGCTTTGCTGGTTGACTTCCTGCTTGAAAGCAGCTACTTTGAAAGAAGAAGGCAGAGCTTCTGTCATTTAGAAATGTGAGGGGGAGGGAAAACCAACATACCCCATCTGCTGCATTGCCACTAGGGAACTCAGCTAGCAAAGATGTCATGGCAGAAACCTGGTAAACTAAGAAAGCCCTCAGTGGTGAAGGGAGATTTTACAGGTCCTCCCAAGCTCTGCATGTTTACTTTACCCATGACAGTATTTTATGAATTGTATCTATTTTAAATATATCCTTCTTAAACTATATTTAATATTGACATTTTATATTATTTTCTTAAGTTAAATGCAAAATCTAGTTTTCAAATCAATCAATAGGAAGATTATGTGATAATTCTATTTTGCATTAATAAATATCAGTTAAGGACTCTGTATAGAATCAAAACTGCAGAAGAGGTCTAGTTGTACAAAATTAATGTTGTGAGCTTCATGAGAAAACAATGTTCAACATACTAAATGCACTAGCATTTAAAATATTACCAAAGAGCTTTGACTAAATGTTCAATAATGATCTTCAAATAGTACACGCCTCCTTACATTGGTATCATATTAGGCTTCAAATGTCTCTGTCCTTAGATGTAACATACAACAGATAACATCTTAAAAATAGCCAACACTGAGAACCATCCCCTAGCATCTCAAAGAAGGCAGCAAGGAAAAAAACTTAATTTGGTTAATGACAAAAATAGGATGCTAGACTAAAAAAGAGAGAGAGATGAATCAATCAGGGATTGCCTATTTCTAGTATTTCTGCATAAAATTTCACTCTTCTTTTCATGTTTCATTTCTGATTTCGCCTTTGGTCTTACTTGTCATCTTATTTTGATCTGGTAAGGTACTTTCTAAACAGTAAGTCTATCGACTACAACTTAGTTCATAAACTAAGTTCCACCACAGTATCTGCTTCCAAGAGATGTGCTTACACTGATAAAAGTTTGTATAGTGGTGTGTTAGCTTTACTTAAATTCTGTCATTTCCATTCTGAAGTAAATTTTCAGGGATTAAGGAGGAGCCATAAACATCCATTTAAGCTGAAATTTGATGTACAAAATCTAAACCAAATACCAACTCTTTTCACATCAACTCTAAAATAAAAAAACAATAGATTGTTGATCAAGTTACTGTTCCAGACACAGATGTGAGGGGTTAGAGTATTCTCTAGTTTATTGCTTTAAAATGAATTCGGACAACTAATCAGTTCACAATAATATATACTTCTGAGATTGAGACATAAAAGATTCAAATGTTCTGCAACATCTTCTGTTTTACAGAAAGCCTGAAGTGAAAAAATTATTGAAGGTAGCAAGTTACATAGGACTTTTTAGCTAATTGACTTCTAATGGGTAAAAACTGAAGGCACAGATGGTAGACCATACTTTAAGTATGAAGATTCACAGAATACCTACCTCCTAAAATATAGTTCTCAAAGCACTGACCTTAAAGGCTAATGTTTCCTATACCATCCTTGTGTTGCCCTTATTTAGGAGTTCTGCTACCCTAGTTTTACATTTTATACCTTCTTCTCTTTTCACAATTGTATAATTCCACTTAACACTACATCTCTCCTTGTTACTACATAATGATTGTACGGAAGACATGAGGGAGTGGCATGTAACATGGTCACTGGGATGTGACACTGAACTCTGCCTCTTCCAGCAACTCTTTTTCAGAGTCACCCCTTCCAGTAAGACATGATTCCACAAATATTCACAACTCTTACACAAAGGTTATTAGCAGCATACTACAAAAATACAAAAAATTGGCAGTGTGATCCACCTGTTAAATATTCTCATTTATTTTCTAGTTCTATAGGGCCAGGTTTTTTAAGTTAAGTAGATCCCACACTTGGGTGCTGATAATTTATGTGTATACAACTGTGCCAATGTTAATACATTGTAGGGATGTAAATAAATCTCCTTTAAAATATCCATTTAACCTCTTCCAATGAGTTTGATTACATGGTTAGCCGCTACTTCATACTTAATGGCCCTGGCTCCTTATGTCTTCACCATGCTCCTGGCACTCTGCGGGTCCCAGACCACTAGTGGGGAGCAAGCTGCAGGCAGGGGGCAACAGGCACAGTGGAGTCAATAGCGGGCACTGTCCAGCTGAGACCTGCAGCTTCCCTTTGCCCCCACAGGCAGGGGCTGGAGCTACAGATCTCTCCTGTGCCTGGATCCTGCTGCCATGGGGAGGGAGGCAGGCACCAGACCCTCGCAGTGTACAGGGGAGGCCTTTCTGTTGCAGCAGTGAGACTCATAGCCCCACAGTGGGTCCACCTGCTCACTACCGCACAGCAGTGGGGCTTGGGCAAAGCAACAGAAGTCTCCCACTGTGCCTGGATTGTTGCAGCTTGGACCTTCAAGGTTCCTCTGTGCTGCTGGACCAGGCTGTACCCAACTCACCCCAGGGGAAGGGGGAGTCCAGTCCACCAAGGCAGCGTATGCTGGGCATGTCACATCCTTCCCCCTCCTGGCTGTGATGTTGGGACCTGAGGCAGGACTAAGCATGCAGCTGGCTCAGCCTGAGGAGGTGCCACAGCAACTGGAGCAGGTGGTACCAGGTCTGAGGGGGGTCACTGCTAGCCCCTCACATGGAGAGTGCAGCCCCAGGACATTCCTGAGGGGCAGTAGTGCAGCAGCTCCAGCATGGGAGGCTGCTGTTGCAGCCCTAATGCTGCCTCTGGGAATCCCTGGTGTGCTGCCAACCTTCAGGAATGCTTTGAGGCCATGTTCACCATGCAAGGGGCTGGCAGCAACCCCTCAGACTCAGAGCCCTCTACTTCACCTTCCGTGGTGCTTCCTTGGGCTGAGTAGGCTGAACCAGGCCCCATGCAGTCCCAGTGCCATGGGCAGGAGAGGGAAGGATGCAGCGGGCCAGCAAAGGCCTCCCCACTGGGACTGGACTCCCCCTTCCCCAGGGCAAGGTTGGGAAGGCCTGACTCAGCAGTGTGGACGAGGCTTCCAGTCCAAGCCTCAGTAGTACAAACACAGTGGGAGGCACAGGGAACCCACTTCCCTGCCTGTGCCCCGCCACTGTGGAGGGGCTACCAGAACCACCATGGGGCCAGAAGTCTCACGGCTACAGTGGTAAGACCCCCCCTGATCCACGTGGGGAGTCCAGCACCTTCCTCCCCCACCGTGAGGGAAAGCCCCAGCTTCACCCTCAGCCCCTGTCTGTGAGGGTGAAGAGTAGCCATGGCTCCATGGCTGGGCAGCAACCCCTAATGGCTCCACACCAGCAGCCTGGGACCTGTGCAGTGTCAGGAGTAAAGTGAAGATGTAAGGAGGTCACTAAATGGTAAACAGTAAGTGGAAAATGGGATAAATGCAACAGTTGTTTAACTATTTACATTCCTAGTTGACACTGATAATATATGCCACTTCCTAGTTTCATAAAAGCAAAAGTTAGCTTTTTGAGACACATTTTTGCAAGTTACCATCTTGGTTGCTATTTTGTCTCACCATACTTATAGCTTATACTTAAACTACCCCCAGCGACACATGCTATTGAAAAAGCTTTTGATCTCATCTGGGTACTTATCTAATGACACCCATTTCATCAAAGAATATTTAACACAAGTTTATATCCCACTGAAATAACAGAAGTCCAACACTCGCTTAACTGATCTGTGAAACTGAGCAGATAATAAAAGGAAAAAACAACTGTTCGTTACATCCTACAGTTAACACCACTGTTTGTTACTTACTCAAAATCTCATGCAAAATCTTAATCTGAGTAGTATTTAGTGCAAATGTCCTAAAATAAGCAATGAATTGCAAAAATTTACACAAACCCTGGTCATGAACAGGTCCTCTGTTTTGGGCAAAGTTACCACTCCCCTGAACACCTTTACTGTAGAAATGTTAACGTCTTAACATCCATATGCCTGAACGTATCTGTTAAGTTTTTATTTTTATTTTTGAACCAGAAGTATAATGATATAGAGCAAAAATTCACAAAGTACAAGCCCTGTGACAAAGCTAACATTCTTTAAAGTGACCTTAGTGTGAGTTGTGTTAATATTAAGATAACTGTCATATAAATTGGTTATGATGACCTTTTTTGATCAAACTATCTTTTCCACAGAAGCTGCTGGCATGGGGGCTTTCCACGTAATTTTATTATTAAAGTTACTGGAAACAGAAACTATTTTAAAAGGGCATGTTCAAGATAACTTTAAGTACAATGACACATTATGTTATTGAGATATAAGAAAAGCTACTTAAAGAAGCAACACAAATGACTTTCTCTTTAGAAACAAACACTTCAGTAATTAAGTTTGATCAGGAAAACAAATCAAATTCTCCTGCACAGTTCTGCACACTGATACCCTTTCTGCCAAGCACCATATTTTCATGGAAACTCTGTTATTGCTGTTCTATTAGAGAACAATTTGAAAACTATTCTATTTTAAAATATCTTCTACCAAACACATCTCCCTCCTTTTAAGTTACTGAAGAAGGTCTGGGCTTTAGCTAAATGCCAAATGCCAGTGGCAAATAGCCTGATGAGGACAAATGAGTGTTTTATCATCCAATCTCCCTAACAGGAGTCAGTGATTGACTTTCATATGAGCCCTGACTAGTTCTCAGATAATAGTAGTGCCTCTGAGACTGCTGTTATAATCCTCTCTTGCTTCTGAAAATGAAGGTGTTTATTTCCCTTTCTCCAGTCTAGTTTAATATTCCCTTAACTGAGCTAAATATTGGTCCCAATTGACACTCCTTGACCATCCATTAACTTCAGTGTGAATTCTGAATAATCTGGGAATGCATGGTAGGGTCCTCATACAAAAGTGCCAGAACTATAGGTCGCAATTCTCATAAGGCAGAGACTAGTGGAGGCCTTAATATGCTGCATACAAAAAAGCAGCTGTGTTTGAGTTTGTTAGTTAAAAGTAAATATCATGTTTCACCATCCCCTTCCTTCTGATCACTAGTCCACCATAGTACAACAAAGTTCACTGGTCCTAAAAGCAGCAATCTGGTAACATGCTTCTATTAAAGACAGATCAAACCTTTTGCTTTCTATCCAACTTCAGTTCAAATACAGTTTTAGCTGCTTAATGCTCATAAATAGGCCCCACCTGAAAACAGGGATTATGGGGAGAAAGATAAAAGAGCAGAGGTTTTTCCTTTTCTTACTTCTGTGTAAAACCACAGTGGACAGAGTAGACAACTCTCTACTAGGCCAATAATGTTACTGCCAATGTGACAGGTAATTAGCCATGTTACTCTGAAGTCAGATAGAAAGTAAGGGAGCTAAGTACCTTTACAGATTAAGATACAAATCGAGAATTGCCAAACCTAACCATCACTAAACAGAACAGGAGAGGGAGAAATGAGGTGAGTGATCATGCTGTAGCCAAACCCCGAGTTTTTCTTTTTCTTTTCTTAAATTAATTCCCACCCCTTCCCCAACTATTTCTGACTTTCTCTCCCCTTCTTTATTCCCTATAGATAAGTAAAAGTGAGCTAAAACATAGGATAAGCTTCAGCGTTTTATTTCGGTACCAAGTTGTATTTGTTTAGTTTTTTCTCCTTCTTTATATTGTATAAAAATTATGTTTATATTGATTTTTACTGTTCTATATTACTGTTTTACTGATACTGTATGATTTAGGCTTACATATGTAAGTTAGCATAAGTCACGTCAAGTTTCCATTTTTTTCGTCAGGTCTCCATCCTGTCTCCAAGCCCAGCTGTGTGCCAACCCATGACTCACACCTACCCCCCCCC
>JAGPOW010003395.1:62636710-62683694 GCA_030014935.1 Caiman crocodilus | reverse complement strand
CCCCCCCCCATGTAACTTGGTTCCTGAATGAATGGGGGTGAATGAGGGTGCTTGAGAGACAATGGCAGTAGGTCTAAAAATAGCTCCCTCTGAATGACCAAACCATCAACACCAATACCTGGACCGACAACTCTGCCCTTGGTACCACCCTCAGCATTCAAGAAACAAAAGATGAGGCAACCCACGATTGTGCCAAGACTGCACATGCTCAGTAAGAACACCTGGAGCCCTCTGGAACAGGACTGACCTTGCCTGGACAGGCCCTCCCCATAGGAGATCAGAAGTAAGTCTGCCCCCTAAAAAGGGGTAGTGAAAACTGACTCCTTGGGGACATCCTCTCCATCTTGACCAGTACCATGCCACATCACCTATCCACACAGAGACCCTGCCGGTGACCCCCCTCTGGACAACACCTACTGGACAAGGATCCCTTTCCAGCCTGGATAGGTAGCTATCGCCCCCCACCCCCTCTTCAACCAAGGACTTGGACTCTGCTTCTCCTCCCTACCTGGACTCCAACCCTCCCACTGAGTCTCTTTCTCCTGCTGCCATTGTGTGTGCATGCACGAACCAATAACTTCATGGGGCTGTGTAGTGTGTTGTCTGTGTAATAAAACTGTTATTTACACCCCTAAGTAGGGTTTGCTTTACTATGGTTTGGCCCTGCTCCAATCTCTGCTCCTCGCCCCTCTAACTTGTCTCATTTCTTCCTCTCCTGGTTCTGGCTCACTGCCACCTCCAACACCTGTCCTGAGCTCCTCTCTGTCTGCAAATCCTCTGTTTCTTTGCCACTGTCTTATCCCAACTACATTTTTCTTTCCCCCTGAGCAACCAGGTTTCTGCCTCAGTTTCTTTCCTGGCTGTCTCCTCCTTGCCACCACTTATCTGCCCCCCCAAAAGCTCAGCTGTCTGCCTCAGTTTCCAGCCTCAGTCAACCTTAAGTAAACCCAAGCCTCAGTTCCTAAGCCAGCTTCTCTGTAGTCCATAGGTTCTAATCCTGGTTCCAGCAACTTTAATTCCCTACACTTTATCTCTCTCTCTCACCTTAACCTTCCCCCAAGTATCCCAGGTACCCCAAGCACACACACACACTGTACCATATAAGTTAGGAACCTACCTGTGTGTGTGTGTGTGTGTGTGTGTGTGTGTACACACGTCACTGTGTGCATGATATACAAATTAGTGATCCGTGTCTAACTTTTCGGGTGTATAGTGTATGTGCTTGAATTGGTGATAGGTATGCATGCGCCTAGGCTGGTTTGGATGTATATGTGCCTGAGTTGGTAGTGTGTGTGTATGCACCTAATTGATTTTTGTGTCTGTATATGTGCAATTGTGTTACACCCTCCTGTCTAACAGCGCAATATTGAGATCCTGAGAGTTGTCCTGATCCCACAGGGCTACAATATATCATCTGCCTTGCCCCCGAAATTGACAACAGAACCAACGAGGCATGCTAGACGCAAGGAGTATACACTCTCAAAGATGAATAAAAGGCCCCCTGCTTGGAAAGTCAGTAAGAATTCAGATGAGGTGTTTGAGAATTTCTCCAAGTAAACCTGAAGCAGAACAAATCTACATAACTCTGCCCTTTAATAGGGAAAGTGACTTTAAAGCTATCGTCCAACCAGCTGTTTCATAAAGTTCGGAAGCCAGGGCTCCAAGCTATTCCTGATGCTTAATATGCATTTCTAGAGCTCACAGTTCAAAACAAGTTAAGTCACAACTAAACTGGGGAAAAAAGCTGGTACCATAATTTCAGGATCACATATAGCTTGTTATGGGAAGAAACCATAACAAAGCCTTGTTATTCAAAAGCTGAGAATCTAAATCCCAGACTTCCACTTATCATGTCCATGGTATCCAACATTAACAATTTTTGAGATACTCTATTCTAAAATGTATTACTTGCGCCTCAGACTAGCAATCCTGAATATACTAAATACCAGACCTCAGACTACTATGATTTTAATTCCTCGGTGAAAGTTTATTTTATGAGAAAGGAGACAGAGACCAATAACTTCTATCTGGTTATCTATGCATCACTAAAAGTGAATGATGCTTCATAATTTTTATACCCTGTTGTGAAATGTATTTCCTTTTAAGGAAGTGAAGACTTTTATACTATTTCTCATGGAATGCTGCTAACATACAGGTGCCATTAGGAAACTTCAGGTTGAAATGATCCTTATAAATCCTGGCAGCTGGCAGGTAACAGCCCACTTATAGGCTGCTCCAAAACTGAGAAGTCTGCACAGATATTTTGTGTCATGAAAACAAAATGGGTGAACATGTTGAAAACAAAATTTTTTATCTAGTACTGTCTTGCCACTGGAGACATCTGAACAGTAGAAACCTAGATTTATTTTGAAAATCTAAAAAAAAGTAAGTACTGAATAGAACAAAAAATGTTCCAAATGAAAACCACATTTTCAATAAACACTTTAAAACTTGCATGAGATGCCAGTTGTTTAAAAATGTCTTCCATTAAGTTCCATCTCTTTTATTTTAACCTAACATGCAGTGATTTACATTGAAAGTATCATCACTATTCTTTCTGTTCCAATAATACCTAGACGTTCAAGCCAAAATTGTGCCATCTTTGTGCTGGGCAATGCATAAACAGTAAGACACAGTGCCTACTCTGAAATGATTATAATCTAAACAACTAGTAGGACGCAGGAATGAATGATTACTACTATGATCAAAACACAAGTAAGCACTTAAAAGTAAAGCTGGACAGGGATTTTCCAGTGAAACAGATTTTCATTTCAAAATTCAGAAACTTTAAAACTCAAATATTTCACAGAAACACAATGGTGTTAGGAAAAAATTAACTACCATATTAACCTGAATCCAAGACTAGTTCAAATTTAAGATGGTGCCTCAACAATAAGATTCTAGGCATGGAAAATCTGTAAGATTTGTTATAAATTTCCCTGTATAGAATTTAATTTTTGGAGGGTCATCTTAAAATTTGTACACTGTATCATAGCAGCAGAGCAAGCAGCAGCAGGGGAGTCAAGTGGTCTGACCCCTACAACCTTTGCTACCTGTTCACTCCTATGCCTGTTTGCCCTGTGCCTCCCCCTCCACAGTACCTGTATCCTTGGTACCTGCCCATTTACCCTGCCTGGCACCGCATTTACCCTGCCCCACATTTACCCTACCTGGCTCCCCACAGTGCCTGCATCCCCAGAAGTCCTTGTCTCCTGCCACCTGCTCCCCCTCCCCCATACCTGCAACCCTTGATGCTTGTCTCCCTGCCTCCCCCCACATGGCTACCCCAGGCAACATCCCACCCCCCCATCTCCAAATGTACTGCTTCTGGACCCCTCCCAGATACGCAGTAGCAATTATGGTGGCCCAAACCCTGGTCCCCGAGCCCAGCCTAGCCCCATCCTCAATTGTGTGACTGGAGGCAGCATGTGCTCGATGCCAGAACAGGGCCCCATCTGAAGCTGGTGCTGCAATGGGGAGGTAAGCAGGGAGGGGAAGAGGCCACACACACCCACACACACACACACCCCTCTCTCCTCCTTCTCCCCCCATGTCACCCAGCTCCCTCCCTAGCACCCTGGGCTGCACTGCTCCACACAGAGCAGGACACAACAAAAAAGCTGAAGACCCTATTTGCTACTACACCTGGAGAGACAGCGGCAGTTGGGCTGCTAACTAACCCCTTGTAGGCTGTATGTAGCATGTGGGCCCCCAGCTGAACAGCCAGCTGGGTTAAAAGTATAATGGCAGTTTGATCACCAATGTCTTTCTAGGTTCATCTTAGAAGTTAACCTATCAAAAAATTGTCTATTCCAGATCAAAAAGGATGGCTGCAGTGCTTAAAAAAATCTCCAATACAAACAGGATTTTGTTTGTGTATAGACGATTGAATTTTAGATTAATACATAGAAACTACTTTTAAAGTGATGATGGCATATTCATATTGTTTCTCTTGAGGTAAATTTACTATAATATACTATGACTACACTTTGTGGTCCTAATACCTAAAGAACATCTGAAATTGTAATGTAAGGTTCTTTGAGTAGATGTGATAATTTTATTAGACCAACTTAGCCTAATAAAAGATATTACATCCACTCAAAGAACCTTGCCTGCCTATGCCCTTAGGCCAACATGGGTACAACCAAAAAACACTGAAATTGTAAAATGTTCAAGTAGAAGTATGCGTTTCCTTCACTTCCGTTTTTTTTTTCTGTTTCGATAATTAGTCTCACAAATATGTATATGTTTGGCTAGATTACAAGAATGCAAATCTAAAAAAACCTCAAAACTTAACACAGTTGTCTGTAATAAAAAACAATTTGTTTCTCAGTTTGAGCTGATTATGACAAAGGTAAATATACTATAACATGCTTGTCTGAATTGGAGTAATAAGATTAAATTGTTTAATTTATTCCCACAGACTCCTTTATGTGCAGCAATCTTCCAAAAATTAGATAAGGTACTTATGGCCATTCTCTGAGCCACAACTGAGTCATACACATGTAAAGTTCCATCTATTAAGATCAAAGTTAAAATATCACTTTGTTAAACATAAAAGCAGAGTTTAAAACTTGCATTACTTCATCAACTAAGACCTGAAACTGTCAGAGAACATCCCATACCTTTGTCATTGATTATTCGAAATAGTTAACAGGATATTTTTACAATCTAAATTGACTTATACTAAAAGAGCAACTCAACCCCTTAGACAAGCACTCACGTCACAAAGCAACATTCAGCAAGCAATTCTATTTAGGGGGTGTATGATTAAAGGGCTTTGGTTCCAGTATTTTAAACTTCTCATTTAAAAAGTACTTAAGTTGTCTAATTTAAGACAGCACCTAAAAAAACAAGACCTCTGCTTCTTCCTACGCCGTGCAGATGAAAAACACAGAATTACTGGTCTGCAATATACAAACATGGGAATGTTATGAAAGGATTTTTGACCAGCCCATTAGACTGGTTAGTGAGGCTTAAACTATGTAAAACATATATCCATTACATCTATACAGACTGCTGTAATTACACTTGCTGGGTTTTATCACCATAAAATAACTCTTTATGACCAGTGCAATATTTTGTAATTTACTTACTCTGAAATAAAATTAAATATACATTTGCTAATACAACTACCATAAAAAGAGCATTAGCTGCTATTTTTATACTTCATCTTTAAATCAGTGTCAGATACAAATTTATCCAACATAATCCATATACTGATAAAAAAAAAATGTTACCTGCAGATCAGGTATTTAACACTATGTTCTTAATGCAAATATCCCTTATATAAGAGAACATCCTACTATAAAGAGTCTAAAACTATTTATGCTTCTTTTAAAACATTTGAATGTCACTCATGTTTTAAAAAGTAACAAATGTCATTGTTTTATCTCAGGCTTGTCCAACACATGGCCCGCCAAGGCATTTTCTGTGGCCCATGGTGCTGCGACAGGAAACGCCCCTTGTCCCTCCCCCAGCCCCTCAGCAGCTTCCTAATGGCTGGTGAAGGGTTGAGGAATGGACAAGGTTCACACACTCACCGCGTCAGCTTAACGTTGCCGACGCGGTGCGTGTGGAAAGAGGAGTGCAGACCCAGCCCGCCTCCTCCCATCCCCAGCACCACATGGGGAAGCCACCGCTTCCCGGCCCAAAGTGACTTGCTGCTCCCCGCCCACAGGCGAGACGCAGCTCGGCTTGGCCGCCCAGCCCCCAGGGGGCTGGCAAAGGTGGAGCGGCATGGGCAGGTGCCTCCTCCCGCCAGGCTGTTGGCATTGGCCGTGCCGCATGGGGCTGCCCCAGACTTGGGCGAAGCCTGCGCTCACTGCGCCCAAGGCGCCGCCCAGCACTGGCTCTGGCTCCCTCCAGCCCGGCACGGTGCAGTGATGTGGACCTGTGGAGGCAGCGCGGTGGCAGGGTTCGCCCTTGTCATCTGCCTTTGCTGCCTCCTGCCCAGCCAGGGCGCCGCAGGTAGGGCCGGGCCAGAAGATGGCACCTCCCCTGGGGCCGGGCCAGTGATTTTGGGCTCCCGGCACCTGTGTGTGTGGGGGGGAGGTCCCTGCCTTTCACAAGGGAGGGAGGCTCAGGGCAAGAGTTGTGCCCTGTTGCTCCGCTCTGACTTAAATAATTGCCCTCCCCAGTCTAGATCAGTGGCTCTCAACCTGTCTTGTACCAGGACCCACTTGTAAACACAGATGGACAGTCTTAACCCAGTGTCCCTCACTGCTCCTACCTCCAGATCCCAGTGCTCCAGTGTGTGAGGCATGGGGAGGCCCCAAGTAGCCCCCTGCAGGCTGCAACTCTGCCAGCCCACAAGAGTTTTGAGAAATGCTGGCCTAGATCATGCCCGACCAGTGCTGTTCAACATCTTTTTGAACACCTCCGACGATGGAGAGTCCACAACTTCCTTAGGCAGTCTGTTTACAGAGGTTAGAACAGTGAGGGAGTGGAACAGAGGGCTGGTACTGGAAATACAGTGAGGTTTTTCAGGCTCTGTTCTGTGCCTTGTCAGTTAAAAAGAAAAGGGGAAGAGGTTCTCTCTTTAATTTCTACCTCCTCTCATTGGCAAGGGAAATTTCTTGAAAGGTCTTGTTTGACTGGTGGCAGGATGCATGCTGCCTCATGGAGTCCCCGTCAGGTACTGTTTTTATTGTTTTTATTTTAGATTTTGAACCACATTTCCAGACCCATTTCATTGTCACTTCCTGCAATTTCCTTGGTGTCAAAAGGTCACGTGACATCACTTCCTGATGTGATACCACTTCCTGTGAGGTCTTTGAATATGGCTCGCCAGCCCACTGTGTGATAAGAAGTTTGTGATCCAACCCCACATTCAAAAAGGTTGGACACCCCTGTTTTATCTGACCATAAAATACAAAGAGGCAACCACTCACTTTAGACAGTGGTTATATTCAGTGCGGACTTGAGAACATGTAACAGTAATTCTAAAGAAGCTGAATTGTAACTAACAGTATACATCTTAACAGCTCTGAAATCTGTGAAATGCACAGGTGAAATGTATTTCTAGTTTTAGTCTCTCTGAGCTTGAGACAGTTTGGGCTAGGAGGTAAAAAGAAGGAATAGGAAGTCAGTCAAGTGTTTCTGAAAGAGGGCTTCAGATTGTTGAACAGAAGGCTATTTGGTCAGAGTCAGAAACTGCTCCCAACAAAAGCAGAGAGAATTCAGGCAGTAGCATCAATAGGAAAAGAGACTGCACATACAAAAAACTCTTAAAAGCTGCCTTTAAAGAATGGCACCATGCCCCAAATGGCGCTTGATTCCCCATAAAAGTCACAAAAAACTGAAGCATTCACACTCAACCCAAACTATGAATCAACAACAGATCCACTCCTGCAGTTCAGTCTATTACAGTGGCTCTGGAGATGGCAATTTTTTTTGACAAAATTTGTTGACTCCAGGTTTGCCAGCAGAAATACTATTGCACAGAGGAGTACAATTTGTCTCCCATTTTTGGGGGGAACTGTTTAAATAGCCAAAAGTTCAACTTCTGCTATAATTCACCTACCACTCACAGACAAATGGGCAAGTCAGACCCAAGGGAACTACCTGCCCAACTTCAACTTGGGTAGCCTTTTTCTAAACAAAGGAACCCACAACAACATCACCCATGCTGGCTGGGCAAAGCTTCGGTCGCTGATTCGATTCAGCAGAGATTCAGCCCGATTCCGTGGCTGAGTCTAAATCAAATCAGAGGACCCTTTCATCTTTCTGAACTGAATCAGAACCCTCCAAATTGATTCAAAGAGATTCGATGATTCAGACATAGACACAGCTTTAAATGTTTTTTCTACATACCTCAAGATACCAGGTAGCTCGTGAGTGCTGAGATGATGAGGTGGATGGAGTGTCCCACAGGAGTACCAAGGGATTCCCAGCACGCTCAGCAGCAGAGCCGGAAGTGGACCAGAAGCACTTCCGGTGCACTTCTGGGTCTAATGCCTAGTGCATGAGGCACCTCCTAGCTCAGCAACTGGTGCCTCCTGGGTCTGAGGGGGCACCCAGGGTCCCTCCACAGCCATTCGCCAAGCCAGGGGAGCATTCCCTGCATGCTTGGTGACAGACCCAGAAGCGGACTGGAAGTATTTCTGGTCTACTTCCAAGTCTGTCACCAAGTGTGCAAGGCCCTCCCACCCCCCGCTCCTGTGGCATGCTCCTATCCGCCTCACCAGCTCAGCATTCACAAGCTGTGCCTGGTACCTTGAGGTATGCAGAAAAAACATTTAAAGCTGTGTCTATGGCCAAATCACCAATTCTCCAAATCAGCATCAAATCTTCAGATTCGGCCAAATCGAATTGGAACAGTGATCCAAATCAACAAATCTGAATCAAACACTGCCTGCTTCGCACACCCCTACTAGCTATGTATTTCAACAGTCACATCCATGTGGATCTTCCACTGATCTCCATGGTTCCAGGAGTAATATACTTGCCCAAGTACAGGAAGAACTAAAGATAATTTCTTACTGATGTTTCCTATAAAGGAGTAGCCTAACTCAATGACCCCTCTTCTTGCTGTAATTGATTGCATCTGGCTGTTAGCATGGGACTTCTACTTGGTCTGGCCCCCTACCAAGTTAGATCTAGAGTTCTTAAAGCCTTTCCAGATTAATCAAACAAATTAATCTAATATCCTGTAACCTCTAATCCTTATGAATATCCACACAATATTTCACGTTTGCTAAAATCTTACATTGACTACTTCCTGTCACTATCACCCACATTGGTCCATGCATATGAAGAGTATATAGTTTGGCAAGATCCTGAACAAAAGTGGATATTACTGTACTTGGTATATTGCATGGGGTAGCAGTTAAAACAGACCTGGAAACAAGAGTTTTTGAGCTGGTCTAGGAGGTTCACTGGACATACCTAGAGAAACCTTACTCATGAACCTCAGAAGGAGCCTCCTGAAGGAGGGAGAGGGCATAATGTTAGGACTAGGGCCTTGTAAACCAATTTAAAGCTTGATAGGAACCTCCTGACTCCTGGACTACCCTACTGTTTGAAGGGAGTTGAGTCCATGATATAAGTCCAGTCCTCTCTGTTGAGCTTTGTCTGTTAAAAGAATTCCACAAGGCTGCAACTCCTCCCAGATGTCTGATTCCATTAATGTCCTGACTCTTGTCACGGTTCCCAAGCTGTTTAGCCCCAAAGCTCTCATCCTGCTTCCTGCATTTGTCTAGCTCTGATGTTGGCTCTTGACTCCTTGCCGTTGGCTCCTGAGCTCAGCTCTCAGTTTGCTATTTGCTTCTGTCTGCTACCCTGGTTTTCAGATTCATGTCCTAGCTAAAACCAGTATGCAAGACAGACCACACATTGGTTCTTAACAGACCAGTTATAATGATAAAAACAAAATCAGCAAAGATTAGGATTATGGTATTTATATTCCAAATACTTCAGATTAGCAATTACTTTTTTACAGTGTTACTATGATAAAAATTTCAGTGAGTAATGAGAAGCTATTTAAAATGTATACTTTTCAAAATTTCCTGGAAAAAAGATACTATATAAAATGTGGTTTTGTGCCCTTCTGTTTGTTGTATTCTATTATACATTTCTTACTCCTTCCGAAAAGGGTAACGGGAGAAAGCATATGTTAAAAGTTTTCTTTCATATTTGTTTTTCACTTTGAAACTGTCAATGACATCAGTTGTGGTCTCCAGTTTTCCTGAAGAATGAGAGCTTCAAATGATCTACATTTCTTAAATTTAATTGAAAGGTAAACTTTAGTTTCAAGGAAAAACTTCCTTTTTGTCTATAATGTCAAATCATTTCCTAGATTACTTTATTGATATCACCACTCTCCTGCAATTCCTCCAAAGCCACTACCCCGTCTTAAAACCAAGATATTTGTCTTCACTGTGAAGGCACTGCATGACCCATCCCCATCTTGTTCATCATCTTTGATTCAGTATCAAGATGTTGACTTCTGCCTCTGACCAACCCAAAATGCCAACCTACATATTTCATTTTAGATTTTAAAATAAGCACCTCTGTCCTTTATCCCATGTTGCTCTTCACACGTAAGGAGCTCTCCATAAAATTGCACAAAGCTAGTTTCATTGTTTGCCTTAAAATTCCACCTTACCATTCCCTCCTGTCTTATGTTTTCTTGTAGTTAGTTCTCTACCTGTATGTCTCCTTCTGCTATCTTTTCTCTTGTACAAAGTTGTCCTGTCCCCTAAAATGCATACAATCACACTGTTCTGTACTTGTACAGCCCCTAGCACAATAAAACCTCAGTTAGGATTAAGGCTCTTAGGCTCTTAATAAAATTAATACCTTTTACTGAAATCAAACAGTTGTTAGCAAAAACCAACATTTAAAAAAAAATCTCTCTAGCTCTCTCTCTCTCAAGTGCTTAGCTTCTACTCCCTTTACAATACAAGTTTTCCAGTAATCAAAGAAACATCTAAGCTAGATAGAGCTCTATCTCTACTGTGAAAAAACCAATCAGAGAAAACCCTTTACAACTCTTCAATACTTCTTTATACATCATAAAAAAGCAAAAAAAATAGTGCATAGGGTCATTTTTTTTTCTTGTCAGCCACCTTTAAAAGTAAACCAGGCATGCAAACTTAGAAGTGTATAAGCTTCGGAGAAAGTGGTAAATTAAAAAAAAATGACTTTAATGCAAACTTTACTCAACTGCAAACCAATTATCCAGGTACAGAAATGCTATCATCTCCAACACAAAACTCCCATTTTATTGCACTAACTTAACTCTGTGTAATATAATATCCAAGCACTGTTTCACAAGACTATAAAATAAGAAGTTGATGTAGATCATAATTCAGTAAGTTTTTATCCCACTGAGACAATGTGATACACATAACAGACGTTTTCTAAATGTCTGAGAAACTATTCCAAATAAACTCCCCACAAAAAGGAGGATTAAAATATGATATAAATCTTTAACTGACCAGTAGGCCCTACAAAGAAAGAAGTGATGGGGTCAAGAAAGCAGCAATCTAATGCAAAAACTATTTTGTTACAGAGACCTAAATATAAAGGTTATATGCCATCTTACTTGCACACACTTGAATATTGAATTACTACATTAAAAACGAATTATTTTAGTTTACCATATAAAGTACACAGGTTTGAAGTATTGCAAGCTATGTATCTGTGTAGTAATTCTAATATTTTGACAAATGCATAAATGTTAACAACAGTGATTTAGTTAAGATGAAATAGATATATTTTCAATGTGAATTCATGTCTAGATTCTACCTGAAAGGCACAGGCATGCATGAAGGATATTGTAGAGACACTTCACTTCACCCAGAACTCCAGAAAACATTCCCCAGTAATTTGGGAGGCATTGTGCCTGCCTACTGGGGAATGTAAGGTGTTCATGGACATACATCATTCCATGGCACTGAAAACGAACTCATTCATCAGTAACTGAATTTTTTGAGCTGTCCGGATAAGCTCTCTCACTTGTGGGCATGTAGTTACTTTATCTGAATAGAAAGTAGTGTCCAGAATATCTGGATTTCAACCAATAACTATATGACTGACACAATAAAACTATTTTCATGGAGAGAAAGCCAAGAGCTCATTGCTATAGGTTCAAACAGCATTCTCGTGAGGTATGTGAGAACCAGATTCAAGTCTCATGACCTGATCTATAGAGAAACCCTTGACAGGCCCTGAAAGAATCTGAAGGCTGTCAGGTACAAAAACATACTATTCCTCAATTAGCAGGAAGTGGGACTCAGAGCATTTTTCTGCTTTAAATTATCACCTCAATAGCTGAGGTTAAATTTGCTTTCACATTCAATCTTGAGTATTATGAAGAAACACATTTTCTGGCACTTTTGAGATGACTATAAACATGTTCTATCTTATTAATAACTCTTGAAAATAATTATGTTGGGGTTTTTTTAAATAGATATATTTTTAACACTTTTGACCAGTCAGTTGCTTTTTACCACTAACTTGAGCCCTAACTACAAGAACACAGGCAAGGCAGAATCTTAAGTCAAATAAAATCGTAAGTTATCATGAAACACTCTCTCATCTATTCACAACACTGATCAGTGACTTGGTACCGCCAAAATGAAAAAAAAAAAAAAAAAAGAATTTGATTTTCTTAAGCTGAAAAGAAGCAGCTATTTTTTTTTTTATTATTACTCCTATTATTTATTTGGAATCAGTCATGAAAAGGGAAGCATATTCATACAACTCTTAGTAAAAAAAAGAAAGGAAAAAGGTTAAAAGAGCCTTCCCATTTTCATTTTAGATGGTTTATATTTCATAACCCATAAATTGCAACCAGATCTAAAGCCATCAGCTCTAGTAAAGCCATATGCCCTGCTAACCTCCCAGAAATTAGTAGATAACAACCTACCAAGCCCTGATAAAACCTCTTTACTTGGCCTAGATTCCTTTTCTTTTACTGTCAAAAGGAAGTGAGATCCAGTTACTAGATGCCCTATTCTAATTGTTATCTCCCCCTATCCCTTTCTCCTCTCTGCATCTAGGTAGCTCTTTAACTTATTTTCCAAAAGGTTTAACAAGAATCTTGTCATTATCATTACTTCTTTTAGCTTTTCAGTATAAAACTGTGACTGTTAAAAACTGCTTCCAATACTAGAGTTTCAAATACACAATGTTATTTTTATGTCACTTGTTCAGAAAGACAGAAGAGGGAACAACCAAAAATAAAAAACCCTTAAAACATGCTTCAAGAATGGCTGCATGCAGCCCAGCCACCACCACGCCACATTGTGCCAGCCACACAGCTCTGAGCACGGCTCCATGGTGGCAGCGAGAGATTTTGTACGCAGCAGCCATCACCGCTGGCACAGGCAACCCTACAGGCAAGCAGAAGCTGCCACCCATTCCAACAGTGACGGCCGCTGCCTCCACAACTTCCTCCTGCCACCGCAGAGCTGTTCTCAAAGCTGTGCAGCTGGTGGCAGCGGCGCAGTGTGGGGTGGTGGTGGCATGTCTTGCCCAGCCACCACCATGCTGCCGCTGCTGCCCGAGCATGGCTCCGCGGCAGATGTGGGAGATTGTGGAGGCAGTGGCCGTCACTGCCATCATGGCCCTCCAAGTAACTGGCAGCAGCTGCGGTATGCTAGCCCCTGCCCCCCTTCACCATGGTTGCAGCATCAGCCATGGAGCTATGCTTCAGCTGCATAACAGTCTCCCTCTCCCCCAAGCAGCAGCATGTGTGGCCCACACATGGCAGGCACCACCACACTGCCCCCCGTATCATTTGCCTGCAAAGCCCCCTGCAGAGGGGCACCCCTTCCCTCACCCCCCGACTCTGCTCCCAGCTGTGATGTGCCGTCTGGGGCTGGCAGCACACCCCACTCCCTCAGCCCCCTACCATCTTCTCCAGCCCTGTCCCACAGCCCTCAAGCCCCACTTATCTCTAGGATTCAGGGGTGAAGGGCATGGCTCCATGGTGGCAGCACTTGCCCACAAAGCCCCCCTGACCCTGCATGCAGCCGCCACCACCCCACACCGCTGCGGAGCCGTGCAGCCAGTTGTGAGGCATGCTGCTGCATGCAAGCCCCCCGTTTCACTCCTCAGCCAGGTGACGCATGTGGCCTGCACACGGTGGTTGCCAACTCACTGCTGCTGCCACACCCTACACCACTTGCCCACAAAGCCATTCAGGTGGCCATGGGATGGTAGTGCAGAGCGCTGTAGCAGAGTTGCAGTGGCGGTCTCCGTGTGCAAACTTCTTGTCAAGCCAGCTGGCACTTGTGTGGCCCACAGAGTAGCACCCCTGCTTTCACCTCCTGGCCCTGCTCCTGGGAGTGGGTACAGGGGCACACTCCCCACTTCTCGATCTAGCCCCCCCAGCACCTTCCCTTTCCCCCGCCCTGCTCCGCCCCTCCCCCCCACACTTTACATGCTGGGGTGGGTGTCAGCGGGTCTGGTCTGGGGGGCTGTTGCGAGGGGCATCAGAAAGGCTGTTGAGACTGTGGGAAGGAGTGTGGGGCACCAGCAGCACTTGGAGGAGCTGTGGGGGGACTTTTATTTTTATCACAGATTTTGGGTTTTTAACCAAAGAATTTGCAATTTTTAATTAGAGAAAACCAGGATCCCTGGCTCATCATTCTCTATTATTTCCTTGTGAGCATCCTGAAGAATGCTATAAATTTTAGAGATGCACCAACATATCAGTGGCATATCAGACTGGCACCAACAAAAGGAAAATTAACATTATCGGCCACTGGCTTTATTTTGGCCAGTGTTGCTGATAACGTCACTGATAAATGCCATGTGTATGTGAGCAGCCACACAATGAATGCAGCCAGGAATGCAACCCAGCAGCTTAGAGAGCAGCGTCCAGCCAGTAAGCTGGGGAGAGAGACACGGAGGGGGAGTGCAGATCGAGGCCTCAATGGTGTGGGAGGGAGTGGGGCAGAGGCAGGGGCAGGTGCTGACCAGCCAGGATGGTGAATACAACCCCAGGGCTGGAAGCAAGATGGAGCTGCAGGCAGCTCATCCTGGAGTAATGGAGGTGTGGAATGGGGCTCAGGGAGGGAGGTGGGTGGCTCCCCACTGCTATGTGCACTCCCCGGGGGATGCATGGGAGGCATGCACCTCCAGATTTGTGCGCAGGGTGAGAGCAGGCTACCCACTATGGGCTCGGGGCCAGAGGCTGCTTCAGCCTCTTGCTAGCAGGGGGCACGGGCAGGGTGCATGCGGCAGGTGGCAGCAGTGCTAGGAGGGGTGGCCATAACCCCACAAGTTCCCCCTTTTTCCAGCACCACCCCTGCCCGAGGCATTTGCTCAGCTCCCTTTCCCTCAGAAGCTCTGTGCTGGCCACACAAGCGAAAGGCAGCAGAATGAGTGCCCCAAACACGGGTGGTGGCAGGGGGACCTGGGGACTATAGATACCTCAAAATACCCTGTAACCCACCCACAGCCACCCATCCCAGCACCGCCACCTGCCCCACACAGCTGAGTCTGCCCCCTCCCTCCCAGCCTCACTAAGAGGAGAAATATGGGAAAGAAAAGGACATGTTCCTGAAAGGTACATTTATACTTTTCTGCAGCACTTTTAAGAGTGCTGCCAGGAAGCCTACCCACCTCTATTCTTCACACTAAACCTGGAAATGAGGGGATGAAGTTGCCCTGCAGCAATTCTCACCATTGCTTCCGCACGCTCTGGCCATGTACAAGCATTACACTTCTACCAGGAGAATTTCCAGGCAGAAACCACAAGTGTACAAATTCTTCTGTTTGTCCTGGACCAAAAATGGAGGTTCTGGGAGAAAAACAACCCAACTCCAACCGGAAGAGGTTGCTCTCAGGAGAATAAACACTTGTAAACTTCCTGTGGCTTAGCTCCTCCTAGGGACCAGGAGGGAGTTGCACCACAGGGAAAGCCTCCTGTGCCTTTCAGAGATTGGGTCACAAAAGTTTGGAGAAGTTGTGGGGGGCATTAGAACATAAGAACTGCTATTTACTGGGTCGGACTGTGAGTCCATCTTGCCCAGTATCCTGTGTCACAGTGTCAGAATGGATGCTGAAAGGGAGAGTGAACTGGGTATGACCAGGATTTTTTTTTCCACTTCCTCTCTCACTTTGCAGCCTCCAACATTTAAAGTGTAGGAAGCTGTATCCTTAACTCCCACGCTCAATAGTTATCGATGCCCCTTTCCACAAAGAATCTGTCCAATCCTGTGTATACTAGGAAAGGAGTGGAGGAGCAGCCACCAGCTGCTCCCTATTGGCTCCTCATGTACTGGGAACTCAGCTGACAAGCAGACAGTTAAACACAGTGCTGTCTCTTGTAACAGGGGGCTTCCTTGGGGTCGATCTCCATGGCCCGCCCACCTGTTCATGGGCCAACCGCCCGCCTTCTCGCCCACCACGCCTTAGTTTTAATTGATTCATTTAGATGTCACTCAAGCAAGAGACTGCCCATTTTAGTGCCCCAATGCCAGGGGGCGCTCTCTGAGGCTCCTATCCTCCCCAATACTGCAGCCCAAGCCTTGCAGATAGCATCTTGGTGTTCACCTAGTCACCGGCCCCCACACTGGGCCCCAGAATTGTCCTAACAGGACCCTTCTATGATCCCTCCACTCAGGCGGCTTCTCCTGGGGGGCTCCCGCACCACTGAGAGCCCCACCAGGCCACCCACTCCCGGCAGGGTGCAGTTTTAGGTCATGCCCAGGACCAGGAGCCTCCTTACCATCCCCTACAGCTCCTGCCCTTACCTCCAGATTGTTCTCAGCAGCCCTCCAGCTAGGCGATGTTGCTGCCTGGCCTCCAGCAGCCAAACTGCCCTGTTTATTTAGGCAGCCCTTGCCTCCAAAATGGCTGCCCTCGTTAGGCACCTAGTGGCTGCCAGCTCCAGGCCCTTAAAGTGGCAGGCACACACAGTGCCCTGCCACACTCCTCCATTCAGCTTATGGCGTGCAGAGCAGCATTGCAAGTCCCCTTGCCACTTCTCATACTGGGAACTCTGATGTGAGGAGCCGAAGAACCTTGGGAACAAGACTAGAGCCATGGTTGTTCCCCACACTATATTCTGATTTCAAGAAGGCACAAGGAGTAGGGGAGAAGGGGCAGTTGCAGATTGAATGATTGTATCGCTCCCTCTTCCAAAATTGTTTCTAGTGGTGGAAATTTTCTATTGCTAGAAATCAAAGCTTGTGCATGGCCTTAATCTCCAACACACCAGAGGCAGTGGAGAGTGCCTCCAGAGCAGCTTAACCACCTCAGTTTCTGGGTTCAGTACTTGGGGAAATGGTGAGCAGGATCATTTTTCTCAAGAACATTGGGGAAGTGGTAAAGACACATACTCCAAGTCAAAGAAGATAAGAAAGGACAAAACAGAAAAAAGATCAGGTACACAAAAGGCAAGTTTTGAAGTGGCTTAAGACCAGAACAATATGAATCAGAAAACAGATGTTCCATCTCAAGCCAAAACACTTTAGAGGAACTATGTGATAGGACATGCACATTGCCTTTATTCCCTTGGGTCAGAGCTTGAGGAAGGACAGGCACAGGCAAACTAGTAAGGCAAAGAAGTCTGATCTTGAGTATGTGTACATCCACAATGGAAAGTGTATATGGATAAAAATCGAAGAATTGCATACATAATCCGGGGCCATTCAACTGACAGCCTGCAGGCAGTGTGCAGCCTGCAGGGGTTTAAGTTACAGTCCTTGGGCTTCTTCTGTTCAGCCACCAGGCCACCACTCATTCACTCCAGCTTTAAGAGCAGCAGGAGGCTCCAGCTTCACCCTCCCTCCTCTGGCTACTGTTTCGTCCTCCACCTGCCAAGCCCAAGGGACAGAGCAGTGCAGGGCAGAAGTGCAGAAGTATGTGTAGGCCCATGTGGGTGCATCACATAGTGGCAGAGGGAGTAACTCATGCAGGTACACAGTGCAGCAGCAGGGGATAGTGCCCGTGTGATGCAGCTGCAGGGGAATCTGCACAGCCTGGGGACCCATGGTTCGTCCTGGTGTGACCCATGCAGCATGTAGTCCTTACTAGTATGGCCTGCAGGGTACATGGCCCCTGGTTGATTGGAAGTTGGACAATCCTGACTTACTCCATCAATTTTACTGAAATAATAGCTTTTGAAACAATGTTCTACTCTCTCTCTCTCTAAAATAATTCAAACCTGCCAGTACAGCAAGTTATGCTCTGTAAACAGATCCGTATCTCTCAAACTATGCATTTGAGGTTGCTGAGAAAATGATGAAAATATCATAATCTTTAAACTGAAAAAGTACTGAAACACTTTAAATACAATTTGATATAACCCCATTTTTTCTCATATATAGCTCTATCAATTCCTCAATCTAAAAAGTCTATATTTTGTAGACACTTTTTTGAAGTTAGGTGACTTATGCACAAACTATAATGATTTCAGTAAGTTCAGCCCAAGTTACATAGTTACTTTTCCAAGCATATGGTAAAACCCATTATTAAGTGAAATTCTGAAGTAATTATCCTGAATCAGTCATTTTTGCTTACCACCCTGTAAAAGCTTAAGAGTTTATATCAAACAGAAATACACAATAGGGACAAAATGCAAGGAGCAATCTCTTTCATTTTTAGCATCTGTAAAGTTGCTCTGGACAAACTAGAATCAAGATTGACAAATCTTTTGGAAGATGAGACAGGTAAAGATGGCAAGAATATCACTGAAGAAAGGTATTTTTCATTATCTAATTTTTTATTCTAGGAATATAAAGTGGAATAACTAACTATGGGAAGATTTCCACAACTTATCTGAATCTTGTCACTCAGTTTTGAAAATTATTTATTATACATATTTATTTTCTGATTCTATTACTTTAAATTATGCTTATCAAGATATGGCATTATAAAATAGCCTTTACGAGGCATGTTAACTATACTGGAAATTTTACACTGGATCAGACCAGAGATTTATTTAGTTCAGCATTATGTGTATGTTGTTTTTCATTTGGTTATTTTATCAAGTGCATAATCTTCTTTGAATCTTACTAAGATTTTGGCCTCAATGATCTCACTCGCAAAAATGCATTAATTGGCTAATTCTGGGTTGTAATAAAAATATCTTTAATCTGTTTAAAATGTTCTGCCTTTCAGTTTCACTTATCATATAAAATCTGCCATATATTTGTTTATGTACAAATACATATATATGTCAACTGGCTCTTTTCACATTAAATGACAGCAAAAGAAAAAAAAAGTAAAGAGAGGGAAAAACTCCTAAACCAAGCATTACAACAACTGATAAAAATCACATAAAATCATTTGACTCATCAGTGGAATAGGCAACATAAAGAACAGTGAAGCATTAGTATGAAGAGAGAAAACAAGTTACTTTCATCTATAGAAAAAAAATCTTAACAGGCAAATTCTTTCACTCGTTTGATAAAACCACAAGTAACTTCTGAAAAAGTGTCAAAGATGACTAAAAATGAAAATATCAGTCATATGAAGGTGCGCATATTTAGATGAATTGATATTCTAATGTAGTTAGTTCTTGGAAAACATTTTCCTCCTACACACATTCTTAAAGTTGATTTTTTTCACTATGGAAATGATTACTACTATTACAGCACTGCTTTATTTTTATGATGCTACCTAAATGATGTAAATTACTTAAATCAAAGGCTCAAAAAGATGAAACAGTAAGTACTGCAGATTGTTTAAGCTAGTGTCGCTATCCACCCAGTGGCATAATTTAAAGTTACCTAACCTGTGCTGTAATCCAATTTTGGCTGAGGAGCACAAGCCTCCAATTCCTTAAACAGAGAAAAACCACACAAAGAGCAGTTGAAAGAAGTGCTCATCTTTTACTCAGAAGCCTAATGGAACAGTCACTTCCCAGAAGTGGAAGACCTGGGATTTAGGGCCCACCTTACTCTGAAGAGGTTTAAACTGACTGGAGCCAGTAGGGAAGCAAGTAAAAGAGACCTGCCTGGCTCTGATGTCCAGGAAGGAGGGGATTTTCCTGAGTGTGATGGATCCTTGGAATCTGCTCCTTGTTCCCGATGCTTTTCATGCATTTCTTCCAATAACTATGTAATAAGCCTGTCTTTAGATTCATTGCCAAAATACATAATAGATGCTGAATTATGGTTGAGTGCCAATGCCTTCTACCCCTTTCCAGAACACTGAATCCACCAATACTTGAACTCCTAAAAAGCAACAAACAAGTCTCTGAAAATTGGAAAAGATTTAGCAAACCCAGCTTCCTAACCTTACAACCTTAACACTGCCATCTTTAAGCACAATTCTTCCCTGTCCTTCACAGACATCCTAACACACTACCTTTCCAGATGATAGAGAGGAAAAAGAGCACATGAGTACAAAATAAATTGTCAAATATAGTTTTCAGTAAGTGCACACACTACTGGAATATTAGAAATACGCATGACAATGATAGACAACTGCATGTAACAATGATAGATAACTTGTGACAATGATAGACAATTGATAGACAATGATAGAAATACGTGTGACAAAATAGACAGCCCATATAACTAAGTACCAAAATGAGTCATCCATGATCTCTATGGATGCAAGTAAACTTATCAGGGTACGCTGTGATGATGTGCTTCAAATAATACAAATACAACCATCTATATATCATTAGCTAGTATGGATACTTCAGAGGAACGTAAAAGTCTTGCAGCAGCAAGTTGCATGCGACTGTCATACCCCCTAAACCTAACCCCAGCATTAAGATTTGTCCTGACAGTTAATAAGTATGAACTGACCTACACATATGGTGTACAAACCTTTCTAAAATTTATCTTCAACCATTGTCATCCTTGAAACCCATATTTCTCCCGAGCATACATCATTGCCACTCAACTACCACAACAAACATTACAGCCATACCAAGGCGGGACTCAAAAAAGCGCAGTTCTTAAGCATTATTAGAATGCAATTAATAGAATATGCATCCCTGAGCTACACCATGACTAACATCAAAGAAGCCTTACCCCACTTGTTTGGCCTAGGCCCCAGAGCAACAGTCACTCAGCAAATACAGTGCACAGACAAGGTTCAAGCCAGTTGCTAGTAACATTGATCAACATTCTTAATCAATCAGGTGATATTATTTTGACATCAGTCACTGAAATAGTGCATACAAAAGAGCCCTTAAATTGAAACATCACTAGCCAAGTTTTTTGTCTTTGTTTATTTGACTATCATTTAAACCTCTTAGCTCCCTAAAATTTGAACCACTAAACATAATTTGGTCCCAATCAGGATCAGCAGTTTTCATGATAATTTGAGTATATATGTTGATTTTAAACGCACAGAAAAAAATCTGTGGTTAAATAATAAGCTCATCAGGAACTTAACAACAGTAATACTACTACCACTGTATTTTTAAAAACTTATTTGCAAAGATAATATCGCTTCCTTCTCCATTTAGTCAAGCTGGTTCACTGATGTGGGTGGCAGTGTAGGGCCAACTCCCTCTGGCACCTGTCCAGTAACTGCACACCCATCCCTATACCTCAGGCTTGATTGGTCAGGGGTATGACTGCAGTTCTGAACAGGGCTTCCAGCTGCCAAATAAAAAGGAAGGTGGGATCATAACAAATATTTATTTACAACAACAAATTATATCTCGGCAGCCTAATAAAAGCTGTGGTTTTGTCACAAAGGCTATGCTGAAGCTGTGGCATCAGAGAAAGAGTGATAGATATCTAATAGGGAATAAAGAAATGGCACCAGACAGGAGTGACAATTTGTTGTACAAATTGATTTTGTTATGAAACCCAGGCCTATGTAAAAGGACAAACGTTCTTCCCAGAGATTATCAGCCTGCTATTCTTTCTTTTCACAAGTTTACTTCTTCCATACCCAGTTCTTACTTCAAAGTTGAACAATAAGAGTTTTTAGAAAGCTAATCTGGTACTTTCATATCCAGAATACAAGAGTCCAGGGGCTTTCTTACTGACTGTAGTAGTAATAAACTGGACACAATCCTCACGGTTTCTGATACTATACCAACAAACAAATAGACACACAATGCTGTATGGAGTGTATAAAAATGGGAACTGCACTGAGAACAGGGTATAGACACTTTTACCACTGTGGCGTGAGTTCAACAAGACCAACTGCCTGGGCTTTTAGCCCTAATATAGGTTGGTTCAAATTATTGGTTTATTCAAAACCAGCAAATTTGGCTTTCACTCAAAGCCATATAAGCTAGATAGCTACCAGCTACCTTTTAGAGTAATTACAGCAAACACTTAGATTGACCCATGCTTCCCTCCTTTTGGCTCATGGTTCTACCTAGGGTGATTGCCTGCATTCTGATCCATGCAGCCCTCAGGCCTACTGACCCAGCTGCTCCCAAATTCTACTGAGTACTGGCTCTAGTCTGGATCCTCGCTCCCTTGACCTTGCATCTTCCTGATCCCCCTACGTTTAAACCTCAATTGCTTACTCCCCAGCCACACCCCTGACAACTTAACAAAATTAAGGCTTAGTTGAAAAGCACACTTTAAATTCAAAGGATACAAATGGAAATATGAACATTGACTGTTTTTTATATTTTATCATCTTATAAGCAAGAGTTCTTCTGATCCTTGTCATGCGAAAGACCACACCAAACATCCATGAAAATTGCTAAGTCCATACAGCTTTCATTTACTGAAATTTATTTCTACGATACAGAATTTTTTTAATCCTCAAATTTGTGAGTGCAGTGTTTATGACTGCTACATACCAACAGATGAAATTACTGGACATGTACAAATATTTAAGCCTGCTATGCTATGGGCCAGGTTTTTAGAATTACACTCACCTTCATTATGACTGAAAACAGTCTACTAGTAATTTGTGCACACAAATAAAAAAATTGCATAAGAATGTTACACCCATAAATTATATGCACATAATTATAAAAGGTCTTATCTGGTTTGTTTTTTCATGATTCCAAACGTAGGGCAAGTTCAAAAACAACAACAAAATCCCCAAAACCAGCTAACCAAAGCCCCCCCAACAAGCTCTTTTTAAAGAATATGACATTAGAAGTATAAACTACATTGTTATAGTTTGTATTTATTAAAAAAATGCCTCTACTAAACACTTTATTTAAAGAGAAAGAATTCTATGGACTATAATATAAACCTCACCAATCAAGAGACAATGTAATTAATGGAGGTAGGGGATCCGGGACTGAAGAGGGGATTCTTGCCTCCATTATCATCCTGGAAACATCATTTGAATCCTCATGCTTGCAGAAGCCACTAGATGGGATGGGAAGTTTCCAGTTTAGGAGATGAATATTAAAATTGTAGCTCTACTTGAAATAGAAGCAGTTGGGAAAGATATAGTGATATTAAAGAACAGACTAAAAAAAACTTGGAAGGGTAAAAATTTAATGCACAAAATCTGTTCAAAGCTTGGACTAGTTTCAAAGACTTTATTTATATGTTCTTGACCTAAATTTTGAGATTTCACTTTTTTAAATGAGTACAATAGTAAAATGATAATGCATTTTAAAAGATTAATCTTTTCAATCTTATGCTTTATAAATATACATTCAGATTTTTTCCAAACACATGCAGAAAGTATCTCTAAGATATCCTTCAACATAAAATCCTGTAAAGCAATCACTTGAAATTGTTATCCCATCATAATATATATGTTACAATTATTTTTTCTCTGATTAAGTAGCTAGTGAGTTTTCATATGCAGCCAGACTCTTCAACATGATCAAAACTAAAATGCTATAGTGAATAGAAACCCTGTAACTAATCACTTAATAAGGTGGCCATGACTATTTCCAGACACTTCCGCTGCCTCTGTAAACTAGTGACGGATTGCAGTTATTAACAGGTCAGTGAATAAATTAATTCCAGGGCACTGGAAATTATGTTCATGAAATGAAAAGTGGCCTTGCTGACATTGCATCACTTTTTCTAGACAGTGAGCTTGAACACAAAATAAATCTCACGACTTGGATGAGTGCCAAAAATCAGTGACCTAGTTTCATTAGGGTGGGAAAAGAATAGCAATTGGTCCTGCGAGACTAGATTAGCAGAATAACTTCATACACAAGAAGTTACATTCTTTAAAGATCCTTTTTAAAAAAAAAGAATCACAACTTTTCCACTTTGACAGGTCACAGAGCAATCCATCCCTAAAATAAAGCATGTGTTTTCCGAGTTCCATTGAATTTAAATTTGCAACACATGCCCTTTATCTACATTGACATGTCTGCATAGAATTCCCATCTCTTGGATTAAAAGGAAGAAAAATGTTTAGAAACCATTTTATTTTACATCTCATTCATAACAACTTAATACTGTTTTTAATTGGAAGTTTTTGATTTTCCAGTGAAAAAAATGTAACATTTCATGCTTAAACAAAAGTTTTGCTAATAAAAGTAAGTCTATTTTTAAATATTCAGTACACAGTAATCTTCCTTGATTAAAAATTCCTTGGCTTCTCTTCAAAAAACACACTGAGCGTGGACGAGCTCAACAGCTGTCAACATAATTTTTCAAGAACTCACCAAGCATTGCTGCCTCTGTAAAAGGCCCCATTTTAGAACAGATCAGGTACAGCAGAAATGCTGCCCCCTCCCAGTTATATTTATATTGAGATTAAGACATACTATGGGATCTTAATAACTGTATGTTGAAAAAGTCACCTCATCTTAAATTTATCATCTTCTGGAAATCTATTACAGTCTTCTGCAGATTTAATTCACTAGATAAATAAAGTACTGAAGAGGAAAAGGGGTACTTAATAAAAAAATAATACCTGCAATATTATTTCACAAGCCAATTGTTAATAAAACTAATTGAAAACATTACTTTCAGAGTGATGCTGTATGTAGATCTATCCAGCAAACCCTTCTTATACCACTAACCAAAATGCAATCGTTCTTACTATCCATAATAAAGGTTACAGATGAGGAAATGACTTCATGACAAGTCCAAACTCTGAAGAAAAGAAGCATGTTCTTATTATCCTGTGATAATTTCTTTATTCTTTCAGATATATTAGCATTGGATAAACTTCAATGAAGACAAATGCTAAAGAGCTTACTCAGTTTTTACAGCCCTTACTAATGTAAATTCTACCAGATTAATATAGTCATTTTGATTTCAGGATTCAGACCAGTTTTGAAAGGACCCAGATATAGTATTTAGGTACCTAATAACAAAAACAAAATCCATGATTGTTTCTTTTCTTTAGAATTTTTCTGAAATCAAATTTGGAAGTTTTAATAAGTTACCCTCCCCCATTTTTATAGAGAACTCTTCAGGCTCATAAAACAAGAGGGATTTTTCCCCATGTAGAGGTATAGAGGTGCCCTGAGCAGCAGTCTCTCACCTTTCTCCCCCACTTTGACTGTAGGAACAGGAGAGAGCAGAGAGGCTGGCAGTCCATGAGTGCAACATGTTTTGGAAATAGTAGTTCTCTAAACTGACAGTGGAGTTTGCTGTACCACGGTGCAAATTTACCCCATTTTTTACACCAAAGACAGATGGCAAAAAAGAAGCTAAATTTGGCATAAAAAATGGAAATCGGTTCTCCCCCCAGCAGTAGCCAGAGCTGCTGATGCTCTACAAAACTACAATTCCGAGAAGCCTTGTGCTCTGCTACACACCTGTGCTGGCAATGTGTGCCAGAGGTAGGCAGCAGGCAGGCAGGAGGCAAGTAGGCAATCCCCCATCCCTGGTCTTATAGTCTTTCTCCCCTTAGGCAACAACCAGGACAGGTGCCCTGCTCACCACCCCACATTATGCTACTGTCCCCATATCAATAATTTCTTGAATAATGGACACTGATTATATTTTTAACTATATTTTGCTTATCTTTTTTACTGCTTATCGGCAGTAAAATGGAAAAATTTGAGTGAATTTGTAGAATCATAGGAAACTTTGGCTGGAATGAACCTCAGTCATCTAGTCCAGGCCCCTACTTACGGCATGATCATCCTTGGCTAAAACATCCCAGCCAAGTGTCCGTCTAGCTTGCTCTTGAGAAGTTCCAGGGATAGAGATTCCTTAATTTCTCTATGTAGCCTGCTTCAGTTCTTGCCCACCCTCGTAGTCAGAAAGTTCTTCCTAATTTCCAACCTAAACCTCTGCTACATCTTGAGGCCACTCCTCCTACTCCTGTCCCCTACAGCCATAAAGAAAAACCTATCTTCATCCTCTCTGTAATCACCCCTCATGTATTTGAAAACTGTTACCAAATCTACTGGAGACTTAATTCTCCAAACTAAATAACACTAGCTCTTTCACCCTTTTCTCATAAATCTTGTTTCCTAGGCTCCTAATATTTTTTGTTGTTCTGTGCTGGACTCTTTCCAAACTTTCCACATCCTTTTTGAAGTGTGAAGTCCAAAACTGAACACAGCGCCCCAAGTGAGGCTTCACCAGTACAAAATACAGCAAAAGAATCACTTTCCTTCATTTGCAAGTGATCCTTCTGTTAATACAACCTAGTACTGGTTCCCCACCCTCTTCCCCTCCAACAACAAGAGCACACTGTTGGCTCATATACAGTTTAGGCTCTACTGTAATCTTCAGATCCTCTTCTGCAGCCTAACCACTCAATTCCCAGTATGTACATGCAATTATTCTGTCCCAGTGAGGACTTTGTACCTGTCCTTACTGAACTTCATTTGACTGATTGAACCTATTTCTCCAGTCTATCCAAGTCATTCTGGAACCTAGACCTACCCTCCAAAGTAGGGCTGTGAGAAATTTCGGTAGCTGTTTCGTTTCGTCTCAGATTCAGAAGTTTTAATGACTGAAACACCAAATCCAAAATGAAACACGGGGCTCCAAAACAGTTCTGAAATAAAATGGGCCAACTGAAACATTTCAGAAATTTTCCGAAATGATTCAGATGTTTATGAAACATTTTGGATATCTCAGAGTTGTTTTGGAGGTGGGCTTGCAGAAAAAGATGGGGGAGCGGAAGGGGGAAGGGAGGAAGAGCTGCTCTGATATTGATACTTGTAGCTGGCCAGTGACAATGATCTGTCCCCGAGGTTCCTTCCAACCCCAGTGCTGAAGAATTGAATTGGGAGCTGGGGAATAGGGCTGAGCAAAATTTTGGTGGTCATTTCGTTTCACATTCAGACGTTTTGACAGTTGAAACACAGAATCCAAAATGCAATGCAGAGCTCTAAAACAGCTCTGAAATGAAACAGGCCACCCGAAATATTTCGGAAATTTTCCAAAATGATTTGGATGTTTCTGAAACATTTCAAGCTGTTTTGGAGGCGGGCTGGCAGGGAAAGAGGGAAGGGGGGAGGAAGAACTGCTCTGATATTGACATCTGTAGCTGGTCAGTGACACCGATCTGTCCCTGATATCCTTCCAATCCTGGTGCTGGGGAATCGAACCAGGGGCTCAGGAATTAAACTGGGGCCTGGGGCAATGTTCAGGTCCCAGTGCCCAATTCAATTCCCCAGTTCCTTGATAGCTTCCCCCAGCTCTTCCTGGGGGCCTGGACCCCTAGAGGATGCAGGATGACAGCAAGTTGCTGCTGCTAGCTGGTGAGGGCAGCAGCTCAAGGCTATTTCTCCAGCCGGTAGCAGCAGCCTACTGAAACCCTGTGCTGATCCAGAGGCCACCACCAGCCCCCCAGTCTGCTCAGCGCACCCCACGCTAGGTGCCAGGAAGAACCCAGTGGTGGTGCTGGCTCCAGCCAGCAGCGGCAGCCTGCTGTCATCCCTCAGACAGATGCGGGGGCCTGTGCCACCCAGGAGGACTGCAGAGCTGTGCAAGATTCCTCCCAGGAGCAGCAGACCCCCAGGCTTGTGTGCAGGATGACAGCAGGCTGCGGCTGCCAGCAAATGATACGTGTTTGCTTCGAACAGTTTGAGGTGCAGCTTCTCAGAAACCACTACACTTATCTCCTTAAGACTTGTCAGGCTTCATCCCATCAGAAGGGGCTAGCATCTCACCAAGTTTCATCCAAATCAGGCAAGAAATGATAAAGTTGTTGTCAGTTTTGTGATTCCCCAGTATAGCCTATAGCCAAAACACCGAAATACTGTTGAAATTCCGAAACAGTTCCAAAACAGTCTTGGCCAAAACGAAATGGAACAGTGATTTGAAACACACAAACGTATAACTGTCCCTCCAAAATGCTGAATCCAAAATGAAACAAAACACAGCCGTTTCGGACAGCCCTATGAAACACCAAAATGAAAACACTGTCAATCTGAAACACCGAATCCAAAACCGAAACGAAACACAGGCATTTCGCACAACCCTACTCCATAGTATATTCAACTCCACTCGAATTGGTGCTGTCCTCAGATTTGTTAAGTGAGCAGTCAATCCCATCATCAAACCATTAATGAAGGTGTTAAACAATACTAGTCCTGGAATATGGTCCTAGGGAATCGCACCTGATACCTCTTCCCACCTACAGACTGAGCTACTGATGACCATGCATTGAGCATAATGATGCAACCAGTTGCATGTCCATCCTACAGAGCTTTTATATAGTTTTATACACAGTGTTTCCTTAGCCTTTTAATGAGAATGTGATGGACGACATCGTCAAAAGCCTTACCAATGTCAAGATATAGTTCAGCCAGGCTGGCATCCTGTTCTATTCCCATTCTTCCATTGCATCGGGATTACTTGTTCTCACACCCTTAAAATGGTCTCAAAGTACAGCCAGATCTGGACTTATTTGCCCCTCAGACTTGCCTCCCAGGGGATCCTGCCTACCAGTTCATTAAAGTGTGTTTTTCTGAAGTCTGGTGTCATTATTCTGCTGCTCTCCTTCATTTTCTTCAGTTACTATCTTGAACGCTATCATTTTGTGTTCACTGTCACCCAGCTTTCCTTCTAATTTCACATTCTCAAATAATTTCTCCATTCGTGAGCAGCAAATCAAGTAAAGCTTCCTCCCTACTTGGCTTTTCTACCATCTGTATCAAAAAATTATACCCGACATGCTACAAGAATTTGCTGGACTGCTTGTGTATTACACAACTTATGAACGTGTCTATGCCACACAGACAGTATAGATACACTTAAGTGTCATACCACTTACGAATTTTGCTCAAGGTTATCAACTCTTTGTACATATATCTTTTTACTAAGCTGCCAACTATCTTGGATGTGCTGTACTTTACCATCTGTTTTCTTTTTACCTCTGTATTGTGTTGAAATTGCAAGCATGGTAGCATAGATAAAGCAAAGAGGGTCAAATAGAAAAGTTTTCTATTCAAACATCCTAGACAATAAACTGGCTCCTAACACAGAACTGAGTAGTCAGAGAAGAGCTTACCTTGGCAATGAAATGGCTGATCACCTGACAAGAGGTGGAAAGGAATAAAAAGGTGACAGGCTCATTTGCTTTTCAGCTACTTTTACTAGCTCAAATGAAGGGTGTTGCTGCAAAAGCCTAGTGAAACAAGGGAAACCATGTCTTTCTAAACATAGATTCCTCTCCCCACCCCTGCCAATGACTCTTGGGGGAAGGGTAAACTAGAATCTAGTTGCTATACTGGCAACCCCCGCTTAGCGCTCTTCATTGGTTCCTGAAAAAACAAACGTTAAGCAAGTGAGCATTAAAGCCAAAAATATTTGACAATCCAAGATGGTGACCCAAAGTGTTTTTAATGACCCAAGATGGCGACCACGAGCATTACAACGAAACTCCGCTGAGCGCTAAATGAAATCAGGTATCAGGGACAGGGGGCTGTACTCGGAGATCTTCTGAGGTCCCTTCAACCCCTAACATCTGTGAAATCTATTAAATCAATTTAAAATGAGCATTATAGCAAAACAGCGCTAAGCAAAACAGTATTAAATGGGGGTTGCCTGTATTAGGATTATTTACATTAAAGTTTGCTGTTTTTCAAATAATCTGTAATTACATGTCCTTTGGTCATTACATAAAACAATGGTAGGTGAGATCCTATCCACATGTTAGGTACCTGGTGTGATCCTATTTCACCCTGCTTTAAAAATGAACAGTTAACACAAAAAGGTGGATGGGTCCTCCTCCTGTTTGTTTTTTTGTGATTCGGAAAGCTAAAAAGGTAGCCTATTATAAAAGTAGCAAAGTTCAAACTTAGTCACCTAATATCCACTCAAGAGCCCAACAGGTGGAAAAGGATCTCACCTAGTATATTTAGAAGATTTGTGCAAAACCTATGTATACCTGCATGCATCTGTCTTCATAACTATATCATGTAACTCCCTGAACACACCAGAAAGATGACACTTTGGGTGACATTCTGGGAATGGGTGAATATAAACTAAAGAAGTGTATGTGAGGAAATAAGGAAAGAGAGGCCACTGGACCACAGGAAAGAATGCTGGACAGAAACCCCGCAAGCAGAAACCCCATCTGGGGCAGTCAGTGCCTGGATTCTGTTCAAAGTTCGTTGATTTAAAACAAGTTGCAGAGATACGGGGATGGATGCCATAGCTGGAACCCTTCATAACAGGGGTGGTGGTAACTTGCCTTATGCTCCAGGCCAAATCCAGATTACAGGACTCCTGTGGGCTGGATGTAGCCTGGGACAGAAGGAGAGGCAGCACAGCATATGGCAGCAGAAGTGGAGGCACCTGAGCGCACAGCAATGGTGACTGTGGCAGTGGATCATGTGCCCCCTCCCCCTCCAGCAATTATGGCACCAATGGCTTCAGCCCCTGCCCCATGTTCTGTGCTAGAGCCAGAGCCACCCACATTGCCTATCCTATGCCACTCCAACTCTATTTAAAGCCTGGGACACACAGCAGGCACTGCTGCTACCACCACTGCCACATGCCCCTAACTTCTGGTATTGTGATGGTAGTCCAGTGGGCCAGACAGAACAACTCCCTGGGCCCTATTTAATACCCCTGCTTTATAGGGCAATAGTCAAAGGTATCTGATACATAAGGTCCTATACCCATACATTACTGTAAGAGTTGGTTAATCTTTGTAAGTACCTCTTACCTCAGTTTCTAAAGCTAATGAGACAAATTTGCCCACTTTTCTATAAAGAAATGTTAATATTGCATAATATGACCACCTACATGTTTTTAAGCATGGGCTATCCTTGTCCACACTAGGCACTCAATTGTATTTGACACTATCAGTTTAAACAGTGGCAGTTACAAAGTCGGTCAACACTGTGCTTTTCAAGTACGGACTAAGAACTGGTTACTGGCAACCAGTTTCTGCCACTGAACCAAAAGTAGATTCCAGTCTTCCCCTGATACTACAGTTGGGCAGAAAAAATTTTTTGCAACCTGAGGAGAGTTACTCCTGGTTTTTCATCCTTTCATTAGCATTAACCAGGATTTCTACAAGACTCTCTTTACCAGACAACCCTCTCTCTGCCTTTCCTACCACTGCTAAGTGCAGTTCTCTCTACAGTTCTTCTGTAACCACAGAGACAGGAAGAGTTACAAAGAGACTCCCTAGTAGTCAATCTGTCAAGGAAAAAGAAAAAGGGTGGGTTGCAGGGGAAAAGGGTATTACAGGGATATTGCTTAAATCCTTTCTAAGGCTGCGAAATGTGGAATGGGGCGTCCACATGAGAAAAAAAAATTACAACAAAAAGGGCAGAACCTCAGGGACCAGTGATTTCAACTGAGATAAAAAATTATGATTTATGGGTCAGAGCATTCAGGAGTATAGTTTTGCTTTAATCCCCACACCAGTATTAGTGTTAGGCATTTAATAAGACATCCCAGGAAGTTTAAACTGCTTAGTATTTATTTTTATTGTTGAACTTAGTCTTTAAAAAAATGAGGAAGCTTGTGTGCAACATCATTTTCTATATACAGTAACTTTCCACTTTTGTTCGTGGTGCCCTGCAACATCTGCTAGCATTAGCTACTTACCCTGCTGCTTGCACTTCAACTTAAAAAATGTATACAGGTAAAAATGTTGTTGTGTACACAACAAATACAAGAAGACTTCTCAAAACTATTATTTATACAGGAGAGAGAATGAATGACTGTGACACAACGTTAGTTCAGGACTGTAGGGACATATTTGGGGACAATACACCAGCAGTCACTGACTAGATTTATAATTTCACATATTGCCAGTCACAAAATCAACAACAACAGGGAATCTATGTGCAGAAAAAAAACAAACAAATTTCTACCTAGCAGTGATCTTTCTGTCTCTTTGATGTATCAATATAGACAGGTTGGCTGCTGCCTTAATTTGAGGCAGCAACATGAATTACAACTGACGCTGGGTGTGTTGAAAAGACAAATTGTCCCCCACAATCTGACATTAGGATTCTAGACACAAATTCTACCATTTTCTCAGTAGCTGATGGAGAAAGGGGCTGGGGTTAGAAATCAATGGCAAGAAGAGTGTTGATGGACCCCAGCCTATATTTTTCACTTGCCCATCCAAGAGGGAATGGAACAATCATATTAAACCTTCACTAGCTCCAGAAATAAACCTATGACTGACAATATTTTAAGATTTTTTTTCTGTATTTATGTCTTGCCCCCACATTACCTGAGAGTATCCCAAATGCAAAAGAAATATATCAACAACCATTTTATGAATTCCCTCCACATAGCTATAGCCTGCCTAAATTTCTACTCAATGTCCCATACTTGTTGCAAAATTAATTACAAATGTAAAAATTTAGTCTTGCTTCCTTAACTAAGAAGTGAAGCTTTAGAAATACGCCATGGAAAACTTCAATGAAACCAGTGTTAGCGTACAACCTGCATTCACTGAGACAACCTGAATGGGGCCTAAATCTGCAGAATTTAAAAGGGAAAAAGAAGGGGCAAAATAGTCTGTCCCATTATTTTCTTTTCAGCTTTTCACACTAAAGGAATCCACAAGTTTCATAGTGACTCAGTACAATTTTTAAATAAATAAAACACTAAAAAACAAACATGAAGGGATATCCAAGCAAAGGTAAAAATACTTAATAACTGCAACTGAAGACAAATGATGTTGTTGTGTTAGATGTTCATAAGGAAAGGGAGAGATTAGGACACAGTGGATTAAAGAACACCCCCCTTTAAAATTCTGGATCAGGTCACAAAAGTGACTGGCATTCCAATCCTATGCTTTAGGAAACCTAGCACTCAACTAACTCTAAAGCAGGATGTTGGATTACCAATGGTCTGGAGAAAATGTCTGCACGTGAAGATGTTGCTACTATGTTTTTAAATAGGTAAACAGATTTTTGAATACTAGTATTGTGTGACATTTTAAAATTCTGCCTTCACACTATCACTATTAGAACTGCTCGGGAAGCCAAAGAGCAAATGACTCATTTGATGAAAGTCGGCTTATTTCTACTTAAGAAAATGAAGAAATTCTATGAATTGCAATTCTCTCTAATTTACAGACGCAGAACTAATTTACCTTCCTCTATTAGCATTCTACATATTTTGTTTAATTACTCTGAGAGAAGAGTGGATGTTCAAACATCTGTTTTCTGCACATTAGCAATTTTTTACTTGAGGCCATTTATTTAACTTGTTATATAAAATAAACATTACAAAATATTAAAATGCAAATAAGGCTATCTATATTTCAGCTGATTGAGGAAAAAGCAGATAAATGTTCATATACTAGTAATTTACTTATTAAAATACCAAATCATATTCTAAATGTTCAAAGACCCTGGAACCAGTATCATATCTATCCTAGGTATATCCAAGTTCCTTATCTCCATATTCACATACTTAGATAGCAAGTGAATTAGTTGACAACGAAGAGAAAGCAACTCAACTTTCAAACAAAGAAACAAAGATTTGATTAATATGAAGATTTTAGTTCTCAAACTGTTATTTTATTAATAATGTCTTTCCTAGTAGCAATAGAAAGATATAGATATTCCTGTGGCTATGATCCAGCCATCATTATTCATTTTTTGAGAAATCACTGACAAAAACTTGAAGTCCCCAATGTGGAAGTTTATCCTGTACTGCTTTCTACCAATATTTAATTCATTCCACAAGTTTCAACACTAAATCTGATGTCAAATTCTGTGAAGGATGAGAAGGCAGGAAGAGGAGCTAAAGCAAAGTTTATGAAAGTGTACAGAAAGAAAAGGAAAAGAAAGTCTGAGAG
The DNA here is from genome assembly GCA_030014935.1 of Caiman crocodilus. Taxonomy (NCBI): domain Eukaryota; kingdom Metazoa; phylum Chordata; order Crocodylia; family Alligatoridae; genus Caiman; species Caiman crocodilus. The sequence continues at coordinate 62,650,166 of JAGPOW010003395.1, read as the reverse complement.
AGCGAACTACAACATATTGGACCCATTGATTCATTTGGATCTCCTCCTACACATTATACTTATGGTACAATTAACCAAGTAATCACGCCTTAAGCAGCCAAAGAACACATCAGTGTTCTTTACAGAGCACCTTGCTCTGTAAAGAATGACTGTCAGTTGATTGATTGCTGAATATTCCACAAAAAATGTGCAATAACTTTGTAGCTTGTTCTAATCACACCATTAACTGAAAGTATGGCCACGCGCTGTGGCTGGGAGTCCCACAGTTGATAGGACTCCCAGCCACAGCTGAACACCAGCCACTGCCAGTCCTGCAGCTGACATGGCTCGCAGTGGTGGTGACACTGTTACGTGCAAGAGCTTACAGCATGGGCAATGTTGCCTGCCCCACCCCACCTCCAATTCCCTTGAGCCTCCATGGTTGTGTGGCTTGCAGTAGGAGCAGCGGGAAAAACACTGCTGCCACTGCAAGCCTCCTGAGCTGCAGGGGTCAAAGCGGCAGCAGCATTCCCCTAGGTTTCCCCTGCTGGAAGCCCTGCAGCTAATGCTGCCATATAGCTTGTCACAGCAGCAAGAACAGTGTGTCCACTGCAAGGTACGTGCGCTTGCAGCTCAAACAGGAGCAGCACAAATTTGTACTGGAGATTTTTGCCTCAGCACACATGCCTGAACATGCACTTTGATGTGGGGCAAGTTGTGCTACTTTAGACGAACTGACCCTGCCCAGCTCCTTCTGGATTTGCAGCCAGGGGAAGCTAGAGCCTGGGGCCAGCACCTGTGCTGGTCCCAGCGGTACAAAAAGCTACCCAGCAAACAGCTCAAGGCTACTTGCTCTAAGGAACTTCTGGAGCCCAGCCAACTGGTTATCTGAGGACACTAGCCCCTCGTGCCAGTAGGACTGTTGAAGCAGTCTTAACACAGAGTTTCCTACACCCCCTACCCAGTGCAGCAGTCTGGCAGTGGGGGCTGCTGCCTGACTGATCTGCTGCCCCCTTCAACAGCCCCCTCAAAGCTGTGCACCTGCCAGAACCGGAAGGGAGCTGCACAGCTGCCTGGGCTGTGGCATGGACACTGTAGCAGAGGCATCTGAATTCTGGGCCAGCTACCAGTGGGCCGTGGTTGCATAGTTGGCCTTTGTGTGGCACTACTGCCATGTGTGTGTCCCCACCCTGCTATCTGGGCAGCTACTGTCTGGAAGATGTTCTCAGTGTGATGGCCATGCTTTGAACTGTCAAAGCATGTCCTCCTGGCCACAAATGGCCAGGAGGTCAGACATGTAATTTCCCCTCCAGCTGGGTCCGGGGTGGCAGCCCTACGCAGGCTCCTCTGCCTGGGTCCTGCCACTTGCCTCACTAGCAGTAATCCTGGTGTTCCCCATTTAAAAACTGCAAATTCTCTGATTAAAAAATCCCAAATCCACTCTTTAAATTACCCCAACATCCATGTTCTTTCACAACTAAAACAAAAGATCATGATATCTATCTATATCTATAGATATCTATATCTAGAGAGATCAGTTGGGCAATGTTTTATTGATATATTTACAATTTTAAAGTAATGTGGAAGCCCCAGTGTTTCTATCGTCATAATACATTTTAAATATCTTTATGTTTGATGTTTGCTTTAGGCTTTCTTATAGAAAAATCTGAACTGCCCCTGACCCCTTCACTAACCAGGATGTGGAGACAGCTGTCCCTGCAGCCAGCTCCTGCCAGCAGGTCTCAATCTCTCTGACAGGTCGGCATGATAGGTGTGTGATGGGGGGATGTGAAATTTGCAGGAGGGGTTGGAAAGCAGTGTAGGGGTGGAATGGGATGTGTAAGTGGGTGTGGAGGGATGTGGGGGATGGACCTTCACATGCCTGCCCCCTCCACCTTCTGTGGGACACAGCCCCCAGTGCTGGCAGCAGCAGCTAGCTGGGTCGTGCCTGCTACAGCGCTGCCTGGCCCGTGGCCTGTGCGGGGTGGGTGGGCTAGGCCTGTTCTCCAGGGAATAGCCCTCCAGCTGCGCTTTGCCGCCTGACCCTCATGGAGAACGGAACAGGCCCGGCACGGTCTTCCCAGCTAGCCCACACCTTTGGACAGGAGCCACAGGTCCTAGAGCCACGTGTCCCAGTCCTGTCCAAAGGTGGGCTAACCTAGTGTTTCCCAAGCAGTGTGCCGCAGCACAAAAAGGTACAGTCAGAAATGAGCAGGTGTGCTACAGAATTTTGCCATGGCAATGGGCTACAATCAACTACAATATGTATGAGGATGGGGAATGTCTTAACAAGGGTGCTGTGGAAAATTTTTATTAATGTAACTTGGAAACAATTCACACTAGTGGGCTGTGCCAGGCCAGGTCAGGCTGGGCCCATTCTCCCTGCATGGATCGCTGGGCAGGCAGCACTGCAGCATGCACAGCACAGCTGGCTACTGCTGCTAGTACTGGGAGCTGTGTGCCACGGGGGGTGGGTGTGGGGGCATGTGTAGCACCCCTTTAAAGCCACCCACAAACCCCACATCCCCACCACTCCCCACATAGGCCCCACCACTCCCCACCCACAAACCCCACCAGAAACCACACAGCCCCTCATCCCCTAGTCCTTGCTTACCTGGGACAGCGCCCAGGGCCAGGTCATGCTGCAGCCTTGCCCCACTTCCATTTGCCCTGCACACTAAGGGCACGTGGTGGGGCAACAGAAGCACTACAGAGATAATCTGGCTGGATACCAGAGCGTCTCTCTAGAGGACCTACCTCCGGGTTGCCTCAGGGCACAGTCCTGGACTGTGCCTTGCCCCACTTTTTTTCCATAGGTCTTTTTTTGATACCTGGAATAATTTTTTGTTCTCAGCATGCTTCTTGCAGCATCTCAAACTGCTTTCAGATGCCACAACAGGCATGTGCGCGCTCATTTTGATGTGCCCATCAGATGCAAGGTTTGCAGCGGGGGCAGCGTGATGGAATCCTGTTCTTGCTGTGAGCCCCATAGCCAGTGTCACTGCAGGGCTCGCAGCGATGGTGATGGGAAAACCACTGCTCCCCTTTTGAAGTTCCTGAGAATGCTGGGGGAATGCTGCTATTGTTACAAGCCTCACACCTTTGGAGGCTCACAGGAGGGGCAGCATTCTCTCTGTGTGTCATGGAAGAACAATTGTGTAGATCACACATTAGATCCCATTGCACCTTTATCTGCATATGTAGAGAGACCCTTGCTTTCAGTTTTTCCAGTATTTAATATAGTATTTAGTAAGAATAGACTTTATCATTGTAAACAACTTATTTCAAATCAATCCTTTCACTGCTGTGGGGTTAAGAGATGAAAGGGAAATGGGACTGGGCAAAGAAGGTAGGAAATGGATTTAGTTAGTATGGGAGACACATGCGTGCTTATATTACAAGGGGAAATAAACCAAAGGAGTGAGAAGTTCAGAAGAAAATGAGTGAGAAGATTGGTGAGCTACCAATGAGTACAAGTGCAGCTGAAATGGGATAGAGTCATAAACCAAAGGAAGAAACCAGAAGAGTTAAGGAGACAAGAAACTTCTTTATTTCTAATTGTCTTGAAGGTAACGTGGTTACATTTTGTCAGTATGAAATACAATTATTTCACACACGGGAAATAATTTTAACTGCTTTTGATATTATAAAGACTTACTTTCCCCTCTTCCCAGCCATTACAAAAAATGGTGATTCCTATGTTAATTTTCTATTTTCTGTTTTTCTTGAAGCTTCAGTATTTAATTCTAAGGGCTACTTTACCACCACATTGTTCCAGGCTTGAAGTGTGACAGTCTTTCTAACATTTTACACTTGGATGGATTTTAAATTCCTGTTGTTAGTGTGGCCATATTTTTATGAGTTTGTCACCTCTAGAAATTTCCCTGACATCTCTCTCAGATGAAAAAAATTGATGTTTTTCCCCCCAAGCCCCCAGTTCTACATCAATTCCATGAATACAGATCTCCCTTCTGGTCTTTAAAGTGAAAAAAGAATACGTTGGGAGATAATGAAGATTCACACAGATCCCCTAATTTTCATGTCTATTCACATTTTCTTTCCATGAAAAAAATGGAACAGCTGCCAGAGTAGTATAAATGACCATCCAACCTAATAAAGAGTCCTGCCACTCAATGACGAATGTGTCTACCCTACTTGTCTTCTTTTTCAGGAGATCCAGCATATTGTTAATGGAAGAAGGAAAGAGACCACTCTCTAGATATTTCCTTTTGAAGATTACCAGTAGAAAATATTTTGGTTCACTTTGCGTTCTTCTGAAGATATGAGTCTTCTTGTCCAGCTAGATATTTTGCTTTCCTTAGGCACAAGGGAACAAATTCATCAAATGGCTGTACAGTTGTCACTTCATGTTAACACCGTTTGTTTTAGAAGTGTTGCAAATATTTTATGGGAATTTTGTCTGACTCTGAGTTCGTTTGCGGATACTGTGATGCTTCTGGGAAGATCATCTGCTCTGATATGTGGTGGCCCATATAAGCTCAGTACAACTGACAAGTGTACGATGGTTTGAGGTTAACCTGGTTCCAGTCATTTTCTAGCCGATAACAACTGTAGAAGCCAAACACTTTATAAATGGTCAAAATGTATGGATGAGCATTCTGGTAACTAATTTGCATTTTCTTAGTAATCTCAGACATAAACAAGAAACGTTTCATGAAAAAGGCAGCTTATTCTAATGGTTTTATAATACTTTACTACAGGATTTGTCAAATACCAATATTTTCCAGGTTAGAAAAAGATCTTTGTCTAAAGAACAGGCCTGGATCCTTGCTTTTGAGAAAACAAAGCATGTGAAGTGCCTTGCAGAACTTGAACCATAGATTTTGTCCTTATTAATCACAATTTTGTGATTCTAAATACCCAGAGGCAGAATTATTAATTCCTTCATTGTTTTTTCTGTATAGTATCTAAGTACATTACAAGTATTAACTAATTTATCTTTAAATCAACTCCATAAAGGGACAGCAATTTAAAAAAAATCGGCCATCAGTATCGGCCCAAAAAAATCTCTATTGATGCACCCCCTAATAAGGTTCCACTAATTCTGGGTATCCAATTTGAGACATGAGACAACAGAGTATTTAGCATCACACTGTACTTCACACATTCACAGAAGAGTTCCACAGACTCTAGCTGCAGTTTCAAATATATAAGCATGTGATACATTAATACAAATGTATTAAAAACAAACAATGCATTCCTCCTTATAACAGGCTGGATCAATTATCCAGCAGGTAACAAACCACCCCCCTAAGGGGCCTCAGCTGGCTCAGTCAATTAGCCAATAATAAGGGGAAGTTGCCTGGCTGACCAGAAGTAAAGAGGCTGAACGAGGAAGTGAAGGAAGGAGGACCTGGAGACAGTAATGGTCTAGTGGAGAGAGAGGACTCCTCCAAGAAAGAAGAAAGGTTCCAGGGAGAGATCTAACCCAAGCCTGTGGGTGTTCATTCTGGATTGTTTTACATTTTCTGCTGAAGTATATGGTGCAGGTTAACCCAAGGATTTAAAGCTTGTGTTGCAGGGCCCAGACAGACTGTGTTACTGGGACTGAAGTTAAGACTAGTTTATTTTGGATTGCTTATGCTTTCAGCTGAGACCTGTGGAGCAGAAGAACCCAGGGCATCAAAGCCTGTATTGCTTCTCACTGGGCCCAGAGAACGACTCTGTTGCTGGGACCACATTAAAGGAGTGGTTTTTAAAGGGTTCAAGGGCTGATTTCAGCCTGGGGGCAGTTAGGCTAACCTGAACCCTGTGCCACTCAGCTTCTATTTTAGAAATAACTAAGAACCATGGCTAAAGCATTAAAAATAAAAAGTCTAAAGTAGATATCTGGCATGCAAAATTCAGCCAATATAGGTAAGAGTTTGGTAAAATTATAAGGAACTGAAAACAACAGTCCCTAATGATAGGAAGTTTTGGGCAACTTTAACAATAGCTGGAATTATCAGCCCAACATCTCTCATCTGAAAGACACTGCTTTACTTGGTAAATTTTGGACCCAGAAAAATAATCTCCCAACAATGTCCTATGAAATCTCCCCAAAAGGGCAAACATACCTCTGTTTCCACAGTGAAGCCCACTGACACAGCAGAAATACTTCCTGTTTAACAGCATTGTGGAAAATGACAAATCTAAAAACACCAACATAATAACAACACACTTATGCACTGGTAAGAGAAGTCTAATAACCAAAAGATTTTGGTGCCATACTTAAGCCAAAGGTCTGAACTCACACTCTGAGGAATTTTAGAGATCCTATTGAAGATACTGTTAGAAGAGTTTCATCACCACTTCCATAACAATCATTACCAATAACAGAAAATATGAAACCAGACAATAGTTTAGATTGTCAATTTCAAATGACTGCTTCTTGTCCAAGGGTTGCACCAAAGCTTCCTAAAGAACAGAAGACTTCCTAGTATCTTTAACACAGATACTGAATTTCTCCATTAGCAATGGACCTAGCAATTCACCAGCCAGAAACAAAAATGGTCCAAAGACATGGCACAAACTTCTCCCAGCCCTTCCAGCATCATTAGCTAAATCACAACTAGGCAATTTGATCAAAATATTGCTCTTTCCTCAGTATTAGGTTACTGGTTCAGTGATTATCTGAAAAATAAAATAGGTCTCAAACATCATTATTAATAACCTTTTATTCCTTCTATCCAGCCTGAATCCTGAATAGAGTCACAACCAAGAGTCCATCCCAGTGAAAAATGTGTTAAGGGAAAATAGCTACCTTTACACAACTGAAGTGAACCAAAAATGCTGCATGCAAAAAAAATCATACATACATCATAGTTTCAGTCTTTAGTAACCTCACACTACCAACTGATAAGCATCAAAAAAGGTTAAAGAAGTCTCAAAGCAGCAGATAGCACAGTATTGGATTATTAATTAAATTACCATTTTTTTATACTAATAGTTAAAATTTGTGTGCGTTTCTACCACACCCCTACACAAATGCAGTCAGCTTTCAGGGGAGGGATGACTCCCCATTTACAAACCCGCTTAAGTATTGGCTGACTTAAGGTAGGTTCCCATTAATAGCATAACACATTAAATCGTTTCCATAAAAAGCACCAGCACTTTTCCCTAATTTTGAACATGAAGTACTCTTTAAAATCACATTAATAATCTTAAATGAAAAAAATAAAGTTACTAGAAAACTAAACAATAAGGCAATATTATAGACACCAAGGTACTTGTTAGTGGCTGGCTCATCTAAAGTAGTATATTAAGAAGCAAATTCATACCTGCACCTGGAATGATTGCTAACTTTGTTTCAACAAGACCCATTTTAGCAGAAGAAGCTAAAAGAGAGCATAAAATACAATCAGCTCTTGATATTATATTAATTTTAAGAAATGTATACAATGAAAAATGATTAAGAGCCTGCTAATTTATCAAATACAATTTTCAAACAAATAATTACTTAAAGACATTTGCCTATGAAAAAACAAATGGACCAAACTGAACTACACTTATTAAAAGACCTAACTATTATGGTCACAACAAGCTCTGTACTGCATTAATTTTCACACAGGAGAACTGGACATGCACATAAGTTCTTAGACCCAATAATGCAAATAATTATTTGCAGAATTGGAGTAATTAAAAAGAAAGAGGAAAAGATATTATTTAACAACTTGAAATGGGGATAAAATCTGCCTCTGATGATTATGACTTCTTTGGCTGACTGAATACCCTCTCAGGGTCAAACAACTTAATATTTTCCGAGTTACTGGCAACTGCTCAAGACTGAGTTTCCATTTACTTTCCAACAAATGCTTTTACAGTTCTGACAGCTAGATAGGTCAAGGTTCCCCTCTTCATGTGCTGCTGTCGCTTTTGTTTTATAACAGCTTAATTGCTTGTTTAATAATACATTCACAAACAAGTTTGGCCTATTTCCTGCAACCTGTTTGTATAGCAACCAATATGGGAAATAAAAAACTTCAAATTTTGATGACAGGACAATTTTAATTATGAAAATTTTCTCAGTTCCTGCCCTACCCTTCTGGGATCACTGCTAGTGATAAAGTGAAGATTGTAAGAATAAATTAAAACAGGCAACAGAAGCACACATAGTATCAAGAGTAAATGGTACGAAATTAAACATCAGCAATTATTATTTCACTCAAGTTTCTGCTAAATCATGCAGAAATAATTAAGCATAAGGAATGTCTGAATATAAAATCAAGGTAAGAATTAGTCAAGGCTACTGTAATGTTAATAATCTTGTGTTCATTTTAATGGGATTCAGCCTTACCTGCCACTCTTATGTCACAGGCTAAAGCCAGTTCTAGGCCACCACCTAATGCAATCCCATCTAGTGCAGCAATAGTTGGTACTGGAAGATTTGCTGAAAGAAAAAGTACCAATTAACACCTGCTCAAAGAAAATTTATTAATCATCCTGTATTCTACTTTGTTCAACTTACTTTTTTCCTTAGTCTGACTGTATGCGTCACGTCCAACAACAATGCAGACATTAAAATGATTGTTTGGCATCCCTGTTCAATGAAAATATAACCCTTCAATCATTATGTAGCCAAATTGTTTTACAAGTCCTTTCTTCCAGCTGCTGCTCAGTTCTCACCTAAATTTAGATTTTAAGTTCTAAAAACATGCCCGTGGCATTAAGATAAATAACAGAATAAGAGCATTTAAAAATCAGCATATGTAGATGTACCAGCCTGCAGCTGAAACAAACTTTTATCATAATTAATAGTAACTGTGACCAGGATGCAGCTAACACCTATATTCATCTAACAGTTGCCAAATATAGTGCTTCCATATCATTATATGCCATTTCCACTATATTTCGCAAGTGAAAACAGCTAAATGGGATAGAAGATGGAGGAGCTCATTAGTCTAATATTACTTTTTCCAAACATATGCAACAGGATACAAAGTCAGAAACATAAGCAAATATAATATCATTTGCATTTCATTTATTAACAGGAGTCTTGTTTTATTAAACTATAATATTAAACATTAAAGTACCAGTATACACATTTATCCTCATCTTAACTGATTTTATACATTTTTCCTGCCATGCCTACAATGCACACTGAATAAAGATTACAGGAGAATGCTATTTCAAAGATCTGCAAATTTCTTCACCATGCAGATAGTCAAGACTACCACTTCTTCTTCCAATCACAGTAACTATCCTGACCAAATTACCTCCTCTTAATGAATACATGATACCACCTAAGGCAAATACAACATTTGGTTACAAAGAAAGTAATATGACACTTTGGTATGTGTTTTAAAGCATCTTCAATACTAAATAACAAATAGAAAGAAGTGAAAAATGTGGGCAACTAGTTCTTACCAGACCCCCAACAACCAATCCACAGATCACCAGCTATTCAGAACTAAGAGTCTGGAAAACACTGCACTACTGCTCACATAGGGTGACATCAAGGAAGTTGCATTTAAAAGGCATTTTCTTTTAAAAACTATTAAAAAAAAAAATTATCAGGATTTTTATTTTAAATCATTATTTTTATTTCAAAATTAAATTTTAAATGATAACAGCCTGTATTAAGATTTCAGTCCAGTATATTACAAGAATCACTTAAAATTAAATAAAAACAGTACTGAAACAGTATACATTTGCTACCAAAATTTGAAATAACCTAGTCTGTTGAAAGGAAAAGCCAGGTTTTCATAGCAGTAGCCTATTTTGCAGGGGCAAAGAATTTTCTTTTTCATTTTAATTCAGTGATTAGTTTATTCAAAGATGAGGAACTTATTTAGAGCTGAAAAGCAGAAAAACTTATTTTCTACTTGCTTGTGAATGAAAATGAGGTATGCAAGAATGAGATTTACTACTAACAAAATCTTAAAGGATACTGTGAGCAAGAAATGATCAGGTCAGCGTACAAGTGCAAAAACCTTTTTTTGTTTGTTTAATAAATCAGTTACTTTTAAAGGCAAAACACGTTTTGATAAACTGACATTTTTCCTTCTGGGCATGTTGAGGTAATTTGAATTAGTTAAAAACATAAAAATGGTATTTTGGTCTTTTTAACTGAATTGTAATTTCTATCCAAATACAGTTGGACACAAATTATATTGCCATTTTCTAATCTCATAGGAATGTTAAAATTAAGAATCTGAATAAATGTTCAGCTATATGCCCACGTAAATAAATGTGTAGAGATATGCTCATAACATCCTGGTTAGCAAAAGCATAGTATCAATTTAGTATAAAGGTTATATTTAGCTGCATATCAATGTGCTTTTACGATTATCAACCAATGAAAATTATGCTTTTTTTAGGAAAATAAAAAATAAAAATTAAAACTGATTATTTAAATTAAAGGTTTCCTGCTTGCTCATTTAAATCATGATTAAAACTAGTTATTTAAATTAGTTCATCCTGGTTCCAATAAAGAATATTGAAACTTGTCTGTTATTCCAAATTCCAGAATTAATTATAGGGCCAGCCATTACACAAGGAATCTAGTAGAAAGGACGGCAGTTCTCAACCTTTTTAGACTCAAGGCACTCCTTGGAAAATGTCAGCTCCTTGTTTTCGCTCAATTGTTGACTACATAAAAATAACAGAGAAATTCTTCTGTTGCAAAGAACTCAGATACATCGCAACAGGTCAAACTGTTTATAAGACCATGGATTCCTATTTGAAATCTCTGGATTAATCTTGTGAATCAGATTTGCACACCTAACAGTGCCAACACTGTATGGCACCCCACAGTACCCTTGAAAGGATCTCAATGCATCCTGGTTGAGAATCACAGAGACAGGATATAGGGAGTAAAAAAATCAGGAGCCAGGCCTGCCTAATCCCTCTCCCGATCCATCTCATGGTAGCATTTGCAAGCAGTAAAGTCAGGCTCTTAACTTCCATGGGAGTCAGGACAGGGGCAACTCAGGAATCAAAGCAGTGTCCTGTAAGCCATGGAATGACAATCATGCTGTAAAAGTTTAAACTAAGCACAAAGGAGATCCTAAAATATAGGTAACTAAAAATTACTCTTGAATGCTAAAAACATAAGCTATGAACAGAAGTTGCCAAGTTACAATGGATCAGCATCAGTGGGATGTGTCCTGCCACAGTTGATCTGTTTCACTGGATGAAACACAGACCTCCCCATGTCCCATACTGGGCCCAATGCAAGACAGAGTTCCCTTTGCCAAGGGATTCCCCACCTTCCTCCCCTCCTTATGCCTTCTTGCTAGGATCCAGGCTGGGGCCCTCTAAAAAAAATAAAATAAGGATAAGTGTGGGACAGGTCCAAGCACGGAAGCGCGAGGTGCCAGGAATTCCCTAGCTCCTGCTCTTCCCAGCACCTCTCAGGGGCCCATCTCCTGAAGCAGGAAAGCCTGGGGTTCCTTGGTTAAGGAGATGTGACATGAAAAAGGGTATGCACATCTGCTTGCTTCACCTTTTTAAGGCAGCATTAAAGGCAAGGAAAAGTGTCATCTGTTTCTACCCAGGAATCCTGGTTTTCTCTGATAATGAAAAAAATTGGTTTTGTTTTTTTTTTTAAAAAAAGTAATCCAAAATCCCCATTTTTCTGCAATTAAAACACCACACTAATATATAGCTATAGACTTATACCTGCATCGATCTATATCTATAGCTCCATACAGATACATAGATTGATATATTTATCTATATTAGTGGTGTTTCATTTTAATCACAGAAAAATGTGGATTTGGGGTTACTTTTTTAATTCAAAAATTGGGTTTTGTTTTGTTTTTTTTAATGGGAGAAAATCAGGATCCTGTGTCATTCCTATTGTTCCAACTGAGAAACTAGCAACAGTCACATTGTGGAAAATACTCTGCTTACTACTTAAATAATGATAGCAAGACTCAAAGGCAGGTTGTCTCATTCAGCGAGGAAGCAGATTAGTAGTTCAGAATTTTAGCTATGGTATAATTCAAATACATTTTTTTTTATACAGAAATGAAGACTGTGCAATAGAAAGTGCTTCTCAGGAACTACAGTTAAGCTAAAATTTGAAACGCAGGAAAAACACAGGTTGTTTTTCTTTACTATATGGTAGCTTGCTATGCCATTACTCACTACCCCACTTCCAAACGGTTCCAATTCTAAAGGGTCAATTGCTTGCAGACTATGAGTAACTTTTGAAAGGCAGTCTTTGAGTTCTCCATAACAGCTCTGCACTATTGACATGTTAGCAAAACAGTTGTAGAAATTCAGCCCCTTAACATCTCTTTATGAAACTGGGAAACAGAGCAAAAATAAAAACTTAAATTGCTCTGGATAAAATAAATAGAGTTCCAAAGTTATTAAAAGTTAGCACCAAGGGTAAAATCTCTTGGCATATTAAGCATTCTGTGACTCACAAAAAGCTTCTCTCCCATGTTTATCTTCTTTTTTAATATCTTATGCATAAAAAAGCCCAGCTTCAAGCAAATTCTGATCATACATTTGAAAATCAAGTCCCACAGATTCCAATTGGGTTGGATGCGCTTAAATTTGCAGGATGCTAAATTGAGCAGATCGACACGTCAGTCTCAACAGTGATTTTACATAGAAAGACTCACTTGCCAAAAGGGTGAGTGACAGTCAAAATCTATTTAAAGGCTCTTCCAACAGCTTGATAGTTTTATTCCAGAACATTCCACAGTTTTTAGTCACTCTGGGATGATTTTAACAGACTGTAAACAAAGGCACACTACATTACACCACACCAAGTTACATTTTGCTGGTTATTTGGAACAGGCTTTAAATGTCATTACAGTAAACGTAAAAGCATTCTACTAGCCAGAATATTCCATTAACCAGAATTTCCAGCCGCCCGGCTGAACGCAGCGTGGGGGAAAGCGCATGCACGGCACCTGCTGTCACCCAACACCCTGTGCTGCCACCACTCCACGTATGGCCACCACCACCCCTCCTCTGCTCCCCAGGGGTTTTCAAAAAGGCTGAAAACCTCTGCCTCAGGTAACCACAATGTTGAGATACCCAGCACCCTCTGTTCCCCACTCATGCCTGGTAACACAGCTTTTACTATAGTATTTATCAATAAGCTGCAAGACAAAAGGTCTACTGATGGAATTTAAAATATGCCTAGGCTAAGTAGGTAAATGAGTAACGTCTTAAAAATTAAAAATGGTATAAAACAGAGGAGTAAAGTATTTATGATTGTACTCAGGGGGAATTTGCCTCTAGAGGGGAAAAAGCAGGGGGGAAAAACCCCTACAGAAAGAAAAACATTAAAATGTATACAAAACAAATGGTTATACCAAACTACTGTAATACTGAGGCAGAATAAGGAATAAGAAAAGTCCCTCTTTTCAAACCAATTATTTCACGTTTCTAATGCATCATAAGGAACAAAGCAAGCCTCAGTAAACAGAGGCTGAGGGGGGACCTGGTGGCTGCCTATAAGCTGCTGAGGGGCGATCAGCAGGAAATAGGGCAGGCTCTTTTTTCCCAGGCA
>JAGPOW010003395.1:62613095-62636610 GCA_030014935.1 Caiman crocodilus | reverse complement strand
GGATAGGTACTTGGCTGAGGTCCTGTGACCCCAGCACTTGTTCCTGCCATTGGCAGGGGGTCAGACTAGATGGCCTGCTCTAGGCCCCTTCTGACCCTATTAGATACTATGATACTAAGACAGGCAAGTAACTTCAGTCACCTGAGAAATGCCATAATTCACCAAAAACACCATTTGATTAGAATATTATTTTTTAAATAGAACTTTCTAAAGAGGAAGTTGATAGGAAAGGTCTTTGCATTTATTTTGATTACCAACAAGGATAAAACACTACAAAAAAAGTAAAACAAACAAAGGCACAATTTAAGAAATTAGGTAAATACTTCCCACAGCTAACCAAAGCAGGGCAAAAGCTTTTCCCAGAACATTACCAGCTCTATTTTAGGGGGTTGCAGCATGATGGCAATGCTTTCTTTACTTTACTATACTGATACGGCATGTATAGTCTCATTGGAAAGCCCATGTTATGCTGTAATTATGTTACTATTGTCACTGTAAAGCTCACAAGTGGGAAATTATTTTGGCTGGAGGGACACCTGATGAGTTTTGGTGAGCTGTGGATGGCCACAAGGGTAGCCCCACCCTTTGACAGGTGCCCCACCCACCCCCTGGGCACCATTTTGGGACCCAAATTCCTCTCCCTAACACTTGACTTTCCAGGAGAAGTCCCTCCCCTTTGGTTAGCCTTTTATTGTTTGTCTCCTTATTGACTGCCACAGGAAAATATGATTTCTGTGCAAATGATACTCCAGACTTACCTTTTCCATACAAAAGGGGACCTATAATTGCTTTCATAACCAAATGAAGAGGCCACTTGCAGCTGCTGATAGAGTTGAGGCTTGCTGAGGTAGGGAACTATCCCTGGGAAACCTCAGTCTGCTCCTTAGGGCAACTGGCAGTAGCAGGCAGAAACTCAGGGCTCTCAAGGTCCAATGTAAATGGGTTTGTTAAACAGAATTTTAAAGTCACATTATAAAACTGGAGATTGTTATTATAGGATTGCTTTGTTGGTTGCAAGTAAGCTCTCTGGGGCAGAAAACATCAGCTTCTGTATTCCAATCCACTGCTTAAGGAAAAGGACTCTCAATCAGGTTGACACTGTACTACCATAGTATTGATATTTAATAATATGCAAGAGAAGAGTCATAAAGCAGAAAATAGAAAAAGAGGGATAAAGAGAAAGTACACTATTGATCTTTCAGTAAAATAACTAGATCAATAAGAGAATATTTTTATTTGTAGCTATGAATTTAGAAGGTGGCAGCTAGAACTACAGTTAGCTGAGAAATGCAGAGCAAACATGAATGGGGACCACACATGGAGTGTACTTTGTAAGCATGTTCCCCTGAATGCTAGGTTCTTTCCCGATGTTCCTAGAGATCCCTCCCCAGAGTCTCTTCCTAACACCCACACTGCTCCTGTTCAATGGGAGAGAAGGATATGTGAGAGAAAATTTTTTAATATGCTGAAGAGGAGTATAGAATAAAAGCAAGTTTCTTCTAAGGGATGGCCATTCTGTCAGGAGTGCTTTGTATGTATTGGGCTCTCTAAGTAGGGGGTTCATTGCATAAAAATCTCCTTTACGTACCAAGGTATCACAAGGTAAAAATACCAAAGATTTACTGCACATCAAATGTTCCTCTGCAATTTCCATATACATGCCCTGACTCAGAGAAGTGAAAGGTAATGCATAGTAAAGAGGCCCATGCCACTGCAAGTTGGTTTTAGTTACCTTGGAATAAGACTGTGCACTTGCACACGTATGGGTCATTAACCGATAAGCAGTAAATCCCTATCTGCTTTAACCACATAGTAACTTGTTCACGTGCCCATGAACCTTATATTAACAAAGACATAAGATAAGTGTTTTGACATCCCAACAAAATCTCTATAGCCTTTTTGCACCAGAAAATTTTACTTGTTTACCCATAGTTTACCCATAATTTAAATATGGTTAAATAGATGCAACTCCCTTTGTTAACACAATTTTACTGGTATAAAATTGATTACATCCCTATAGCTCATCTCCATAAATCTAATAAGAAAGTAAAAATTAAAAAGTAAACTTTTGTTCGCAAGCTCCAAGTCCATTTAGAATTCAGTGGAACCACACTGTGTGAAATACATGTTCAACACAAAAATAATTTCTCATATAGATAAGGCTTTGAGGACCGGAGTAAGACATTGTCTTGATCTCTGTTTTTCTAAATGAATCTAGTGAGAAGTGACATGTTTGTACTACAGTAATTAAGATTCATTGATAGATGATACCGAGTTTATACTGCTAATAGCCGGAAAATGATCAAGTCAATAAAATGCACATTAAAAATGAATATACAGGTCAAGGAGAATAATAAACTAATTTATACACAGACCATAAAAGGCTTAAATTATTCTAATATGGACCAGACTGATGATCATAAAATATGATACAATACAGCAAAACAATTTCCTTATACAGTCTGTTAAACAACTAACAAGATCAGATGACATTCCTGACTTCATGTTAGCCTGATAAATATGAGAGCCTTCCTAAAGCTTAGCTGTTTCTCCAACTACATATACTAATGGAACATAAATGTTTATCAGCAGATATTATGCAACAATGACTGAAAGGAAATATAATAAAATATGGAATGGACTCTTAAGTCCATATAAGTTTAGCAGTTATACAAAGATTCAAATCTCAGGTCATTGTGATACCTCCCAGTTTTAATAAATGAGCAGAAGAATAAGAAAGGACAAATCTCAAAAGACATCATCCTAACTAAAATCTTCATCTGTTTTGTCTGCATTTATGAGAAAGGATTGACCAGGGCAGTTTCACACTCAAATACAAAGGGAAGGCAGATCTCAGCCTTTGGGACTGTGCAATAAGAGGCTAGTATAAAGAATGAAACCTGGGGCAGAATAGGGTGAATGTTTCTCTATTACTTTGCTGAACCTTATACACAAAAGAACTATGAGGCTATAATACAACTACTCCATTCCTAGACTCCTGTTGGCATACCAAACCTTTCATGTATTACATCAAATTAACTGAGGAAGAAACTGCAGTGGCAGTGAGAATGAATTTGCAAATTACTTTCTTTCTTGAATACTAGATTCCATGTTGTATAAAGGCACAAGTATGGATCACCTGACTAAATATGGCTTGCATACTATCAAGAATCTATGAAGCACTGTGCTGCAGACTGAAAGAAAATACTGAAATCCATTACACAGGTCAAATTGTTGAGGAAACAGTGGGCACTGACAGATGTTCAGAACCCGCTCTAATTCATAATACTTTATATGAAGTGTCATGAGTTAGAGGTCACCCCTCTACTGACCCAACAGACATTTGTCTGTTGAGTTGTGGGGAAGGGAATTGAGCCTGCCTGTATGTGAGCAGCAAGCAGAGGAGCTGCCCCTCTCCTCTGCCCCACCTTCCACCCCACTCCAGGGTTGTCAGCAGGGAGTGGGAAGGAAGAAGCTGCACATGCAGCCCTTCCCTTCCAGTCTCCTTGAAAAGTATTTCCCAGAGTCCTCAGGGCCTGCAGAGGCACTTGCTTTCAGCTCAGATCTACCTGCCCTGGTGTTGTCAAGAGCCAGGGGCTGGTGGTTGCTTCTACCTGTGAATACATAACTCCTTTGTACAACCTGAGCAGTCCTTGTTCTGTCATCTGTCACCAGAGAGAACTGCCTAGCTCCATCTTCTTTGGAACCACACTTCAGGTAGCTATTAAATCCCCCCTCAGTCTTTTCTTCTCCAGACTAAATAAGCCCAGTTCCTTCTGCCTCTCCTCAGAAGTCACGTGCCCCAGCCTCCTAACCATTTTTGTTGCCCTCTGCTGGACTCTCGCCAATTTGTCCACATCCTTTCTGTAGTGAGGGGCCCAAAACTAGACAGTACTCTAGATATGGCCTCAACAGTGCTGAATAGAGGGGAAGAATCATTTCCCTTGATCTGCTGGCAATGCTCCGACTAATGCAACCGTTAGCCTTCTTAGCAATGAAGGCACACTGTTGGCTCATATTCAGCTTACTGTCCATTGGTCCTCTTCTGCAGAGCTGCTGTTTAGCCAGTCAGTCCCCAGCCTGTACCAGTACATGAGATTGTTCTGTCTTAAGTGCAGAACTTTGCACTTGTCCTTAATAAACCTCATAAGTTTTCTTCTGGCCCAATCCTCCAAATTCTCTAGGTGTCTCTGAACTGCAGCCCTACCCTTCAGCATCAAATGCAACTATCCACAGCAGAAATGAAAACCTCACACACCTTAAGCTGTGGTTGTTAAAAAAAAATAATTGAACCATTGTTTCTCTTGAGTTTTGCCAAAAAAACATTTATTAATGTAGTCTTTCTCTATTCTAAGAAATGACTGGCAACGTCTTATTCAGATACGAAAATATTCACTTCTTTATGTCTAAGAGAAGTTCTGATCTGACAGTCTGCAATCCATATGACAGACAGGATATTTTCAAGATCAATGTAATTTGCTTGTGATTTTTTCTTTCCCTATGAACATGCATCTGTGTAAATAAGCAGCGATAAAAAGTGACCAAACGCCAGCGAACTGTGCTCACTGCAAGAGGAAGCAGCGAGTGCAGCCCAAACAGCAGTGTGAAACATGCATGCTGCAAAATCCCCGGTTCATGCTGCTTAGAAAGTGCGCGAATGAAGACCCGATCTGATTGGCTGTTGGGGCAGTTTAAAGGGCAAAGCCTGAGAAAGGAAAGGTGGGACCACACACAGCATTGGGAGGACTGATCACCCTCACCAAGGTCCTGTGCCCACGGTTTCCCTCTTCTCCCTGGGCACTCCCTATGGATATTCTGCAAGCAGAACGGTTTAAGAACTCTCGATTTCCCACGGTCTTTTTGGTTGCGGTGTTGGCTGCGAAGTTTAAGGGAACTGCTGGCACGGAGTGAGGTACGCAACGCTGAAGTACTTCACGGCGGAGTGAGGCATTTAGGTGTCTCGTGGTGTGATTTCAAACAGCTTGTCTATGGTCTGTTTAAGTTGCAAGTAAAACAGTTCTTTTCTATATCGGCTTGGAGTCTCTCGTGTGGGACAGGAAAGAATAATAAACAGGGGACCACATTCCTGAACCCTTTCATCCCCCCCGGCCTGTCCGGTTGGAGGTTAAGCTTCCTCTCAATTCCACCTCACAGTATCCATCAAGAATGTTTTGAAGAGCTTGATAACACAGATGATCTAACCCAGGACCTTTCTGCAAAACGCTACAGCCCAATTATCTTGTTTAATTCACAACCATCTTCTGGAACATGCCATGTCTTACAATGAACAGTTCAGTAGTAATGTGCAAGTACTCTTCTCCACTTCCCCAGAAATGAAGACTTTTTGTATGGGCTTCTCACTTCAGGTTAGATATACCTATGGTCACTAAAAGCTGATGTTGGACAGTCCATTCCATATTACCAGTTGCCACAACTAGGACAGACTTCAAGATTACCGAACACTTGGGTATAATGCAAGTCACTGTTTCATTACCTTTTTTCAGAAGTCAAATTATTTTCCCGACTATGAAAACAGCACAACTCTCCACATTTTCCTCATTGAAACAGGTATAGTGTGTGTGTGTGTGTGTGTGTGTGTAAGTAAAATACACAAACATGCACGCAAACATAACCCCACATATACCCCTCACACAGAACATTTTAACATAATGCCAG
The DNA here is from genome assembly GCA_030014935.1 of Caiman crocodilus. Classification (NCBI taxonomy): domain Eukaryota; kingdom Metazoa; phylum Chordata; order Crocodylia; family Alligatoridae; genus Caiman; species Caiman crocodilus. Next base: position 62,630,934 of record JAGPOW010003395.1, on the reverse strand, counting down.
ATTTATTTAAAACTTTTAGATGTGGGTAGCATTGGTTGGATCTGCAAGTCAATACATACACCCAATAGCACAGATATTCCATTTATTTTTTAAATGTATGGGATAAATGGAGAAAAAATGTTATAGCTCTGCCTCTATAAATCATGATTCACTATTTTAACTTGTAGTACTGGCATTTCCTTAAGCTTAGTTTTTCTGTACCATTGTTTACTACATGTAATACAGCTCCATGGAACATCTTTGAAGACCATGACAGAAATGCTGAATCAGTAGAACCAAGAACAGCCAACCCATCTTAGAACACAGAATATCACATTCCATGTCCCTCTCAGCATAAAGATTACACCAAAAAAGGGAGATGTTGCCTGAGCATGGTGCTCTTTGCTAATTTAATGGATCACTGGAACTATTATAATTATAAACTAACTAAAGCTACATTAACATATGTCATAGGCTGAACTGTCCCCACAAAGTCCCGGGGATCAGAGGAAAGGAAAGGTGGTATAAATCTATTCCCTCCACATTCTTTAGTTCTGATGAGTAACAGTAGTCAACCAAGTTGAGCACTTAGGCCTTTAAAACCCAAATAAGTTTCTTTATCATCCTTAGAACCATTTTACAAAGCCCTAATAAGGAAAGGGGAAAAAGCATAGCAACAATCCTGAAAGCAATATTGCTGTGTAAATGGCTAATAAACATCTTGGATAGAGAAGTTTAATGCAGCATTCACTGGCACTGTAATAACAAAAACTATAACTGTTTTTTTTTTTTAATTAAAAAACAATCCAGTGCAGTTTGACAAAGCAGATAATTTCAGCTCTGCAGGGACAGCATTGTCTATTTAGTAAACTGACAACACTTAGTCATTTCTTATTTAAAGGGTAATTTAAATTAATTTAATGTTAAAAGCAGCAGTAAATCAAAGCTACTGCTGGAAAACAACCAAGAGCTCAGTAATGTGTTTCAGCCTGCTAGGAGTCTTTGACTATATTAGCTTTACTCTATAACTCTGCTGAACAAGCATCAACTATTTATGGTTAGAGTTATGTCAAAATCCTTCAGTACAAGATTCAGTAACATAGAGAAGGATGACAAATAAGGATAGGGATGAGCAAGACTGTATTAGCTACAAACCTGTTAAGAGTTCTGGAATGAGCTGTGCCTGTGATCTTTGTTTCAGTTTCTTGGCAAGCACTTTTTTCCAAGGACAACGCATACCTGCACTTTTCTGAGAACATGAATCCACAGTGCCCCTTTCCCCTTCTAAACTATCAGCAGACATCAGCATTCATTTACATTACAAAGCCAATGTATGCTGCATTCAGCTTCTCTACCCAAAACTCTATCAACAATATTTGCCTCCAGGAGATCCAACTGGATTTGCACCCTGCCACCATGGAATCCAATCAGAAGCTGTAACTTTTACTTGAAGGTTCCCATCCAAAGATATAAATTTTGAGTAATGCGCCTATCATTGTATTTCGATTGTATGATTTTTGTCTTATCAAATTGCTTTAAACATTTCTCCTGCCAGATGCTGAATATTATCTTGAAAAAGGGGAAGCCTCGTATCTTCCATTTGATGCCAAGTAATTACATTTTTCTACAACTTATTTTAGATTTCAGAAAGATTTAATCCCAAGTCATTTTTTCACTAACAATAAAATGATCACCAAACCCACAAATAGATCTGTAGATATATATCTATACTATTATTTATTAGGCCTGTGCGAATAGGGAAATATTTGATTCGGAATTGGCCAATTTGGAGGAGAGTGATTCGATTTGGATTGCTATTCTGAATCAATTCGGCTGAATCAGCTTCGGAAGATTCAGCACTGATTCTGAGAGGTTTGGTGATTCGGATCAGCTAGGGGAAGAGGCAGGCACAGCCGGTGGCTGCATGTTCTCCCGTGGCTCCTCTGGCTGTGCCTGCCTCTTCCCGAGTAGAAGGAGCTGCAGGAGAAGCCCCCATGGGTGGTCCTGCTCAGCCCCATCTTCTGCCCGGCCCCAGCACTTACTAGGATGCTGGTGCAGCCATTGGACAGCCATCGGGGGCAGGGTGTTGGGGGAGAGACTGGGGAGTGGGGGCAGTGTGGGGAGCAGAGGCAGTGTGGGTAGGGAGGGGTGCTCTGCCACATGACCCCAGAGCCCCCAAGGTCCCTGTTGCAGCCAGAGTGCAGGGCTTTTTTTTTTTTAATTGCTGAGAGGCTGGGGCCAGGCAGGGCAGCCCCTCAGCACTGGGGCCAGGTAGGGAGTGGAAGCTCTGCCAGGAGACCCCAGAGCTTCCATAACCCTTGCTGCATCTGGTGAGTGTGAGGTTTGTTTTTTTGGGTTTTTTTAAGTGCTTGGAGGCTGGGCTGGGCTGGGCAGCACAGCCATGGGGGCTTTTCTCATAGCTCCTACAGCTGTGCCTGCCTCTGCCCCAGCAGGGGGAGCTGTGGGGGCTATGCCCTGCTGCCGCTTGCCCAGCTGGCAACGGGAGGGGGAGCACGATGCAGGCACAACTCACCCTGGACAGCAGCAGGGCACAGCACCCCCTCTCAGTGCTGCCATGCCCAGATCAGCACTTGGAACAGGGGCTCTACCCTGCCACCACTTGCAAGCTGGCACGAAAGAGGGGGCGCAGGACGTGGGCGTGGCAGAGCTGGGAGTGGGGGCTATGCCCTGCTGTCACTTGCCTCCTTCTGCCTGGAGTGAGCCACACCTGCTCCAGTTGGGCAAGCAGCAGCAGCAGGACAGAGCTCCCGCTCCCAGCACAGCACCCCCAACGTTTCCTTCCCCGAGTGACAAGCCTGCCCCCTGCCCCAGCCCCAATCCCTCCCTCCCCCACTCCAACAAATCTACCAGCTGTCAGCTGCCTGTTTAGTCTATGGCAGAATCTCCAAATCAGCTGAATCTTTTCCGAATCAATTTGGATGCTTTGGGCCAAATCTCCTCCGAATCAAATCAGCTACCAAAGCTTTGCACTGCCCTATTCGATACATCTATCACACCCACCCACCCCTTATAGACATAAACATAGATAAAATTTTCACAGTACTATAAACTGGATATTATCCTACTGGAAACATTTTCTTTACATTCTTGACCATCTGACTAGAATGGTCTTATTTAAAACAACAAACCTTATATAGTATTACTATATTCTAATGGGCAGTATAATATATATTATATTAAAAACTTGGCATTAAATAAAAAAAGAGCACTGTTATATTTAACTGTAAACTTACTAGCTAGTAAGAACATTTCCATTGTGTACATAAGACACAGGCTTATAGTGTACCAGCGACAAATTAATTGAGTTTGTATAAAGTATTTACTAAAGTTCACTTCTGCTGCACCAGTTGGCTGTTTGGGACTAAGTTAATATCCTTCTCTAAGAGGTATTTTATGTCCTTGATGACCTAACACACTGTTCACACATTTTTGCTCTTAAAGCCTATAAACTCCAAGTTGCTTAAAAGTCATAGTAATTCTCAAAATATATTAACAGGCCCAAACAGCTAGAGACATCCTTTCTATACAAAGTAAAGGTACTTCCTATGGACAGGTCACTGTCTCCACAGTTACAGCACACATATTGTAAAAGCAGTGTCAGCAGATGTGGTATAGCAAAAACAAAGGGATACAGCAAATTGTTAAGTTTATACTCAGCAAACAATGAGCAAGTATACGTAACACAGTGCCAAGAACCAAAACTGAACTGGTTCCCAACTATTCTGCTAATGCTTTGACCATGTAATTCCCTTCTTGACATCCTTCTGTAACTTCCTTTTTCCTCCCACTCTTCTTCACTCTCTGTAGGCACTGCAGCAGCGTACACCAATTTAGATTGTTTGGTTCCCCTTCCCTTTGTGAGGGGTAGCCAACCTGTGGCTACCTTTCAAGTGGCATGGGACACCTCTGTGTGTAGCATGCGGCAGATAGGGCAAAAATCAGAGCAGCATGCTGAGCAAAAGAATGGGATCAAAGTGGCAGTCGGGGAGGGTGCAGGGCTTACTTGTGACACACCTGCCAAAAAAATTGGCTCCCACTAGCCAATGCTATCAAACTCATTTTTCACAACCTCTTACTGACTTCTTGTCCCACTTCTGTTTTGCCGTTTCTTATGCTTGAAATTCCTTACCACAAGGCAATGTTCTGCAAAACTCTTCAAAAGTATTATCTTCATTGTTTCAAGATGGGCTGTATTCAGAATACTTTCTGAGTCTCAGCTCACTGCATTGTCTGAGTTCAACAGTATGATCTTTGGAATGGAAAACATTCTCTCTTTCCACAGAATCAAGCACACTACACACACTCAGAAACATCTTCAAAGAGATGCAAAAGCAATAAACAAGAAGCATTTTACAGCGGGAGAGTTAAGCAACCCTCCCACAAAAAAGTGAATGTCAAAGCCAAGATTCAAACGCCCAATTTTCTACTGGCCAATTCTATAACTAAGTCCACTCAAAAAAGAAAAGAGTTCAGCTAAACAGATGTTACCTGCACCAGAGAGGGAAAGACATACTGTATTTACTCTCATACTACACATAACCTTTCCCTAAAAATCAGCCCACCAAAAGTGTGGTGCATGTTAAGTGGGGAAGCTTTTATATGTTTCCTTAGAATTACAGCATGGGAGAATAGAAGCATGGAGATACTGCAGCAAAATGGCTGCCATGCTTCTCCCTCTCTCATTCTCAGTAAGGAAGAGGGCAAAGTTCAGAACGGTCAGAGCTACAGTGTTAACCTTCCTACGGCCACAGCCACTGCAGTCAGAATCCCCTGCAGTCAACATTCAAAAACCTTTTCTTCTTCATTCTGCCTTCCCAAAACAAAGGTGCATGTCATATCTGGGATGTGCAGTGTGACAGAAAACACAGTATACTTTGGGGAGGGCAGGTAGCAATATTGTCCCTGAAAATTATCACTGTGAAAGTAGATATTCTAATCTTCGGTCAAGGCTCTAGTCAAGAACCCTATACCTGAAATACTGAACAAGATACAGAATCTCACCTTGCCCAGGCTGGACCTTCTGTTTTGGCGGTTGTACCATTCAGTTTCACAGGCTATGAAGCAATGGCTATTGATGGTCAGTAGAGCAGAAGTCAGGGGCAACTTGTAACCTACCAAGTGTTAGTGGGTGAGAGCTGATGTCTTTAATTTGGAACACTTTCCCTTTTTTGGAGTGTATATTGCAGATTAAAAGAAAAAAAAGACGTCTGAAATGAAGTCCTATACTGCCTACCTTGAATTCTTGCTGTCAGTTCAGTTTTTTTTAAACATCTGTTTTATTGGTAAAGAATGGTTACTCTGCCTCCCTGAAGATGGCTAGAATTTGTTTTGCAACCGGATTAAATACTACATGCAAGCACAAAATGCCAGACACTTAGCTTATGAAAACAGGCATTGAACTATCAAATGACTCTGAAGTACAGCATTTTAAATATACTGGGAATCTGACCTAAGGTGATATGATTTATTTCCAAGCAGTCTAGCAAGTTGTGTGCATGTCAGTGAGGCTTTGATTTAATTTAAGTCTGAAACTACATAGAACAGAATAGATTTTTAATATTTTCCTGTCCGATTTCAGTCTAAAAACATCAGTAATGAAGAAACTCAAAGTAGAATATAGTAATGGACAATTAGTCTTATGTTCCTGCTTTATTAAGAAGAAACCCACGCAACTCAACCATAATTTTAGCAAAAGCAGCTGCTTCTAAAAATAGCTTGCTTTGATTTTGCTTCTCATCTCTAAACTCTCTGAGCTACAACTAATAACTCAGTACAATTTCTTCAGCTCTGTTTTCAAGTGCTTATTTTTATACCAAGTGATATTTAGTGCAGTCTTAATACTTCACCCAAATTTAGCATGAAATTATAAATTAATCCCACATAAAAACTGTAGCAAACAAATGCTATGTGCTTTTAATTTCTAGAAAATTCTTTTCTGTAGTTACATACCAAAAAAATGCAGCATCCTTTTTTGAAGAAAACGCTTAACAGTTCATATAATAATTTTAAAATATAATAAAAACTACAAAAATGTGACGTAATCATTATAAATGGCTGCTTTTCAACAGTTATTCAAATTCTAACACATTTACTTTTCACAAATACTACCTACACAGTTAACTAAATACTTCTCTTATAGCAGTGATTCTCAACCAAGGTGCTACGGTACCATGCCTTAAGATCCTTTCAAGGGTGCTGTAGGGTGCCATAATATTAGCACTATTAGGTATGCAAACACGATTCATAAACTAAACCCAGAGATTTCAAATAGGAAACATTGTTAAAAAATGCTGACCTGTTGTGGTCTTTCTGAGTTCTACGTCACAGAAGAATTGATCTATTATTTTCATGAAATCAAAAATTAAATGAAAACTAAGAGCTAAGATTTTCCAAGGGGGTGTCTTGAATCTAGCCAGGGGTGTCTTGAAAGTATGAAGGAGTGCTTTGAGTCCTAAAAGGTTGAGAACCACTGTCCCACCTTTAAACAGAGCTCTCTCTCTCTCTCTCTTCCTCCTTCCTAGTAAAGGCACGTATAAATACAGTTATCGTAACATGACCTATTTCTGAAGAGGAGAAAATAGTGTATATTTGAAAGATTTTCAACAAGAACATTAGACACAAAAGGACAAAACAGAAAGTATACTGCTTGTTTCTACAGTATTTGGACAATGACAAACAAATAGTTGCAGGAGGACTTTTCCACCCCTAAATGTCTTGACATTCTGGCTGTTGCTGGGCAGGACAAAAATTCTTGATCTTCTTGTTTTCAATATACTGATTCATTGCCAGGAATCCAATGCAAATGTAGTGTCCCACTTGTTCTACTAAAATTAGTTTGTGTAATGCTAGACTACTTCTTCAGAAGAAGAAAAGAAGAACTGAAAAACTCTGACTTGTTAAAAGATTAATGCACACTTCTATTGGTAAAGGTAATATATATCTTGCACCACATGCATTACGTTGCACTTTGTTCCTTTTCTTCATCATGAAACTGATGAATAAATATACACATGTAAAAATGCACTTAAAAAATGGGAGTTTAAACAGCTGTAGAAATTTTTTAGCATAAGAGTTATTTAATCCTGACATGTCATGTACAGTGAACATTCTGTGCTCAAAAACGACAATATCAAAGTTTTTAATTAACATATTTTATGAAATGCTTAAACAAGAAAATATTATGCCAGATATAAACAGCATGCAAACTAATGAACAGTTTTCTACATAGAAGATGTTCAGGTATTTTCCAATCCTGACCAATCATTTGCCATTATTTTGCAGGTAAAACTGACATATGTCAAAATACCACATGACAATGAAATTCACTGCTCAGTGACTGGAATCATTTTAAGATGAAATAGCTAAGAAATCTTTAAACTGACTATATACACTTTAGTAGAGTCACAATAAAAGCATTTTAAATGCCTCCAGTTCCAGAAGGCTGAATAAAGTGACATATTAGAACTAAAGAAAGTATTTTAAAAATCTTACTGGAAGCCTCCTTCTTATATTGCAAGGAGAACATGAGCACTAGCACTTAATGAACTATCTTCTGCAGAAAATTAATGGCAGAAAAAAATTGTTGCTTTATTGTATATTTTAAAAGCCTTAGAGATCTGGCTTACTTCACAGGGAGGTAAAAGGAAATCAGAAACTGAACATCATGAACTTCCATATTAAGACTACAGGTTTCCCTCGTCAATCACGGGGGTTAGGTTCCACAAAGTTCCCGTGGTTAGCAAAACCGGCAGGGCTGGGGGAGCAGGGGCTGTGAAGAGTGAAGGGCACCAGCAAGGCTGCGGGGCGGGGAGGAGCGAGAGGTACAAGTAAGGGCATGGGGAGGCATGGGGGTTATTTTCCGACAGTACCTCCCACCCCACTTTTCTGAAGAATGGATACTCGAAATCATGGTTGGCAAGGAAAACCTGGGTCATCAATTACTGTAAAAATTACATCCCTACAAATCAGTCATTTTTGCATTTTAAACAGACAAAAAGGATTATTTCAGAGATGATTTCCCTTTCTTTTAACAGAATCTTATTGATAGTGTACCTACACAGAATCCTATCAGCAGCATCCCTAGCATTCATTTAAAAAATTAGATATTTTAATGGAAATGTTATATTTCAAATTCATAGGCAAAATTATTCAGGTCTAAAAGAAAAATATATAAAATAGAATGCCAATCAAAACTGTATTAAGAGTAGCAAGTCCCATTACAATAAAATAGAAAGGAATAAGGTAATTTGAATTCAAAGGATATGGAAAGTGGAAGCAAAGGAAAGAGCACTGCTGAGACTGCAAGTCCATTCAAAGCATCTAACCAAATAGGTAGCTGACAAAAGTTCATGCCTGAACAAGTTAGGTGCTACACTGTCCTGCATAAATTCAGACTAACAGAGCGACCTCACTCCACAATAAAGTAGATATAAAATTTAATGAAATTTTATGGTGCCATAAAAACCACATTTTCTATCAACAGCAAATGTTTAAACTTTAATAAGGCATATCAAATACTGTATCAATTTATAGCCAACAAAAAAAGAATCAGTAAAAACAAACCCATAGCACACAGAGGGTACAGGACAGCAACTCTTCTCCCCCACCTCCCACCCACGATTTCAAAACTCACACTGTCTTGGAGACCGAAATACATCTTAAAATATGCTAAGGAAAAGCCAAATGCTACTGTTCACGTTTTAAAAGTGTAATATGCCAGTGACTCATTATCTTACAGATAGAACCAGTTTTGGATCTCTCATCACATAGCAAGAATTAATCATATATGTTTATGTCAGTTCTTTGATCTGTCCTTTAGAGATTAAGGTTAAAGAGTGCACTGTTCAACAGGGTTGCTTATTTTACTTACCCATTTCATTAATAGCTGCTCTGGCTTTTGAGACAAAAGAACTAACTTCGCTTGAATGCATTTTAGCTCGTTCCTTAAGGTCAGCACCTGAAAGTAACAGTTCACATGTATATTAGTAAACCATAGACAAAGTTGTAAAAACATTTTCAAGGTAGAACATTCTTACACAGTGACAATAAAACATAAATGTACTTTGAACTAATGTGAGTTAAAAACTGAAAATTGAAAATAACTAATCTACTTCAAGGAAAATACAGTAACTGATTGAATACAATGAAATCAAATGTAAGCTATCCACCAGATTTTCATTTTGAAGAATTTTCCTCCCATGAAGACTGGGGGTGTCAATTGTGGGACTTAATGACAAGTTCTAATGAGCAACTGCCCCCCAGTTCAAGATGTTACTTTAAGTGTCAAATATACATGTTCACTTGTTCCGGCTTTGTGACTTGGCTGAGACTCTGTATTTTTTCATGTTGTTGCACTGCTAAGCATACAACTAAAAAGAAACATAAATCCCACAGAAAGTGAGTCTCTAAAGCAGCAGAATTCATGTGCCTAAATAAAATCTCTACAATACGTATTACAGTACGATTAACCCAATTTTACTGAAATGTGTTTTATAAGAAGTTACACAGACGGTATTCTTTGGTTCTCAGATTTTTCCAAAGTGAAGATCCAAAAAATTAAGGACACAAATGGAAATATTTTAGTCCCCCTCCAATCGCTTACTAAAATAATACTAGCAGTTTGTTAATAAGGCAATAATAATAATAATGCACGTGAAATACATACCTTACTGACCAGGATCAATGAAATTTAATTTTCATTCTCTAAAACTGTCATTTTGTTCTTTGAAAATTGGCTATATATTTTTTTTTTATGGAAAAAAGAGCTATAGACTTAATCAAACTAGCTAGATACCAAACAAAGCTATTACACAGGGTCCATCCCTCTTCACGGATAGAATATTACATAAATAGAATACAAAGAGACCCCTACCACATCTGCATGTATTTTCCAGATAACACACACGTCACTCATAATGGGATTAAATGAATATTTTTCGTAACTTCTAAAAATGTACAAGTAAAATAATCTCTAGTTATATGTACATAAAGCTTAAACACAATATACATAAATAATTGTACAAACCGAAAATGTTTGCATTCAAAAAATAAAACTACCTGCAATTCTCCACTATCAGCGATGTCATTTTAGAAAATGTATCAACATTCTGATCCAGAAGGACTCTTAATCTTAATGTGTTTAAATGCGTTTATCCTCCTCCTCTTAGCCTTCTGCATACTATCACAGAGTTCTTGCATCTAAAAACATGGTTTTAGCTGTCAACATTATGCTGACAACTCACAGATTAATATCTTTACCCTAACCTCTATTTCTGTAAAAAATTAAAATTTCAACCTGCAATATATCCTTGGGGACAGCCACCTTTTATCAACATAGCTAAAATGAACTCCTAATCTCTAACTTTACTTCCATTTTACTGAAGATGTGCCTTTATCACCCATCAGTTCAATTTCCCTTAAGGAGCTTCATGTTTAATTCCATGTCTTTTATGCATTGGTGGAAAGATGAAAGAAACAGAAATCTTTGTGTAAATATGCTTATAGATACTGAATTACTCTCCTGTAAACCTACTCTAAAAGCAAACTTACATCAGGATCTGCATCTTACTCAAATACTGGCTGAAATTACATGATCAGCCATCATTATATTAATGACATCACTGTCCTTTTAAATTCCACTGCTCCTTTCTATCTACTTACCATACACCTGCACTGTAGTCTTGAGACTGGGCCCATCTTTTCATTACATGAACATACAGTTCACAGACAATGGAACACTGATGCCAGATGTCACATCTAATATACTATGACCATGGGAAAAAATGATATAGAGCTAACAATGTTAAGTTGAACTACCTGACACCAGCCAAGCTTCCAAACAATCTTAATAAATAAGCCCCTACTGAAAATAAGCATAACAGTCAGTTGACCAAGTATGCAATTGACCATGGTCAAAATTGATAGGTAGCAATTGACCATGGTCAAATCTGCATTTTAAAAAAAGGCTGCAATATACTCACCCCTGCATACTTAAAATTTTCCAGGAATTTGATAGGCAAACAAAGGTTGTATGTGAATACATATAAAATCCTGGGTAAATGTTAAATCATAGACAAATGCAAACATTTTAAAATATATTTATTTATTCAATCTTGTAGCTGAAGAGAGTATTTTCCAATATGTGAAAGGTAAACTATAACTTTGAAGGCTCAAAGGGTGTGAATTTATTTTTTTTATTAAAAATATCTACTGTTATTTTGAACACTAATTTCTTCATGTATGGCTTTAATTTCTACAAATGTGCCTAAAACCAAATCACTAACTGCATAAGAAAAAAAAGAAGTCCTATGCTTTACAGGTCAAATTAAGCATATGATTGCTTAAGTGTCTGAATCAAAACTTTCACATACCACACAAACTATGAAACTTCCTACTTGGTTTACATACAGTTGAAAAACAAAGTCAACTTTAAGATGAGAACAACTAGCAAACTTATGAAATAGTGCACATATTATGGAACATAGTGTCACTGTGTGTCTGAGGCAATTGATGTATTTTGATTTACTCTTATTCATAATAAGAATGGCCCAAGCACAAATATAAGCACTTTCAAAATGAACTGAATAAACTGTATGTTTCTGCTTCACATGAAACATTTACCACTGGGGAAATCTTTATGGAAATTCAGTTTGGTTTTTTTTAACCAAATTTGAGTAATAACAGACTGAAGGGCTGTAAATTTATTAAAAAGAAACAGTCAGCTTTAAATTTGATCTTTAAAAAAAATAGTTAAAGGAATTTCCTGTACAATGTACTGCTTGTACTCTAGTGCAAAGTACTGCTTCTAAGTGTCACTGTCAAATTTCTTCGGTACTACATTTTTCTATTTTTAGGAAGCGTCTTTCCCTCGCGAATGTGATAAAACTATACAGAACGTACATGGCACCAAATTCTCACAGTAGACAAGCTGGAAAAAAATGTTTTTCCTCTAACCTCTTCCTATGTTAGCAATCTGAGACACTGTCATAATAGTAGCTTAAAAACTTTTTTTCTGAAAGAACTGTGAGTTTTAAGCAAACAATGTTCCTTTTACTCCAGATGATCTTTAGCCTGAAACATCTTTTGGTTCAGAAGAGACTGGAACTATCAACAACTTTATATTTTTGTCCCAGTTAAAAAGAATTTACTACTGATCAAAGAATTCTTGAAGTTCTTGATCCATTTAGTAAAGGAACTACTCACACAGGCTTCTTAGGAATTAATTCAAGTCAGAGAGTAGGAAATGTTACGTTACTAAGGCAGCCAGGAAGATCATTGCAACTACAAGGACCTTTGCTCTCCCATCAGCTGAAATCAAAGTCCCACAGGTGATTCTAAAATGTAATACTCCTAAAGTATGTGAAAAATATATTCTGAGAATTGAGTCATAATGTAGCATCAGCTTTCAGACAAGTCTCACAGAACAATCCTTCATTACATTCTTCCCTGGACTATAGTTGAAACTCCAGATCTGTTCAAACTATCCCATCGCCACATCCACTTTCAACAGATGTCCAAAGGTGGCGGACTCTGAGCAAGAGGCTATTGTCGGCCATCCCTCAATACAAGGATGACCGTCTTCCCCTAGATGGGGAAGTCAGTCATCAGTGAGCTAGTGATGACTGAAGAAGCCAATCCAAGAGCCACAAGTTCAAATGCAAATATGGCATAGAGTTCCAGAAGGAAGGAGTGGATCCTAGTGCTGTTGGGTGACAGCTATTTCCCTTCATCTCTCTCACTTATTCACTTTCCATAGTGAGGCAAATGGTCCCATAGTATGCTCAAAATGGTCAATGCTTTGCAATACATCATAGTGCCACTGGGGGGCTATTCCATGCTTGAGCCTCCCAGATATTGATTTTAATATTGCATATCTTCAGATTGGCTTTCAAGGTGCCTTTGAATCTCTCCCACCCCTAAAGCAGTGAGCATGAGTGAGCTAGGACCTATTTCAGGAGCCGGTTGACATCCTTATGATAGGTACTATCCAACAGAGCTACTGCCATATAAACATGGTGTCAATACTGGTGGTGTTTGCTCAAGTCAAATGCTGGCATTCATTCTTCTGTCTTTCTGATGCAGGGGATTTTCTGAAGACATCATTGATAGCAACGTTCCAGGCCCTTCAAGTGTTTCTGATAAGTTGTCCAGCTTTCACACTGGACAACAGCCTGGTAGATAAGACGTTTGGTTTGGGTCTTGATATCACAGTCATCGAAGACACTATTTTGGAGACATCGAAAGGCACTTGCATATTTTATTCGGTGCTTAATATCATCTTCTATGTTTACCTTTTAGGAAAGGAGGCTACCCAGGTAGGGGAAACACCCACTTTTCTCCAATGACTCTAACTGTAATCTGTGGAGGAGCAGCTGGTTGGTTAGGGTAGGCTGATAAAGTATCTTGGTTTTTGTCAAGTTGACGGTGAGTTGAAGTAGGATTTGGTATTTGAACAGTCAAGTGAAGTTTGGTCAATTGACCGGTCAAATATCAGTCAAAAATTGTAAAAAATTGTCAACAGGTCCAAATAATACGCAGAAAAAGCATAAATTTTCCATTGTATCAAAAACCAATAAAATATAATATTTCTGTCAAGAAAACTATTTAAAAAATAGTTTTTTGTATAAAATTGCCATAATCTTTGACCAGTGAAAACAATACACAGTCAGTTGACTGGCTTGCCAACCCTAAATTGAAGCACTTCAAATACTTCACAGAAGCAGTCGAGTGACCTGGAGCTCTTCAACTGAGTACACACAACACAATCATTAACGTACTGAAGATTGGTAATGGAGATGTTAGTTATCTTGGATTTAGAATGTAACCAGTTGCTATTAATGAGATTCCCATCTATGCGATACTAGATGGTGACCCTGGATAGCAGTCTACCAGCTGTAATATAGATGGAAAAAAGTGTTGATGTAATTGTGAATCTTTACCCAACTCCAGTTCTAACAGTGAAAGGGTCTGTTTTTGATTCAGTGCTTAGAATAGTTGCCATCATGTCAGCATAAACAAATCTGACGATGGCAACATATGTTGGCGGGCATACAAATCTCAACAGGATCATCCACAGAGTCTTTATCGATTGAATCAAAGGCCTTAGTGAGGTTAGTGAAAGCCATGTAAAGATCTCAGTGTTGCCTGCAGCACTTTTGCAGCTGTCTAGAAATCAATACGTCTATTGTACCTCTAGATGGTCTGAAACCACACTGGAGCTCAGGTAGAATCTCCTCAGCAAGGGGGGCGACCCCACAATGGTGAACAGAGGTAAGGCTCTTCCCAGCTATGGACAGGAGTGCAATGCCACAGTAATAGTTTCAATCTCATCTATCTCCTTTCTGGAATACTGTTACAATTCTGGCATCTCTCAAGTCATCAGGAATCTGTTGATGTTTCCAGATTTTCAGAATAATGGCACTTAGTTGGTAAGAGCTTTTTTCTACTGTGTTTATAAATTTTCAGCTAGTATTCTATCAAAACATGCATGTTTAGTTGTTCTTCATCTGCCCAGTGACTTTCAAGGCCTCTTGATAGGTTGGTGGATCTGCAAGGTAGTCATTAATGGGGTGTTGTGGAACAGCTTTGATGGTATTATCTTTAACACTAAAATCTTGGTCTAGAAGCTCTTGTATGCAAAGTGGCAGGAACACATCGATGGTGGAGCGGTCTTTAAATAATACTAAGTTATTATAGTTCCACCTTTGGGCCTCAGGAGGGACAGCTCCTCATGTGCTTGGCCCATAAATAGCTTTGATTGTACTGAAGAAACTATGCACATCATGGCTGAGAGTAAACTTTTGCATCTCTTTTGCCTAGTCTTCCCACTATTTGTTCTTTTGCTCTCAATTTTTTTTCTCCGGGTTTCTACTTTAATGGAGCAGTAAGTGTCATCTGTTTGGAGCTGGTACAATTCTGCCAAAGTTTAAAATTCTTACAGTATCTGAAAAATATATTTTGTAAATATATATTGTGCGAGTCATAACGTAGCTTCAGTTTCTTCCACAGACTACAGATGCAACCCCATATCTGCTCAGTCTATCCTCTGTATCACACCCACTTTCAACAAATGTCCCAAGGCTGTAGATTCTGAGCAAGAGGCTGTAAACCAGACACCAGAAAAGTTTTTCTTTGCTCAGCTCCTGTCTACATGGAGGTTAGAGATGAAGGAAGAACTTTTGCATGCTATATGATACATAGTAAGTGTGCCCATCCTCAGCTGGCTAATTCTATAGCAACAGTTACTGTTTCCCCCATATTAAGCCTATATATATGCATCATGACAAAGTAACAGAAGCCACCCATAAAAAAACAACATGCCCCAACATGATTCGTCTCCCAAATTACCGTGATCCATCTCCTCTTTGGCTAGCCAAAACTGTGTTCAAACTGCTACCAGCTGGTACCAATAAGAGTACCCTAAGCTCCTTATGCTGTTCATCACAAATACACAGAATCAGCCAGGACATTGCACTAACCATCTTCTGCAGTGGTTTTAACACAACCAGGTGTAGGTACCAGTGCTTTCAAGGGGAGGACACAGGGAAAAAAAGAAATAGGATTAAGATATACATCAGCTATGTCTGAAAGAACCTTCCTTACATCAGCTTCACTTGGTGCAGACTCATGTCTGGGTTTATCAAACATATACTGATAGGAAAGAACTGTTCTACAGAGCTGGAATGATGCAGAATTTCAGGATGCCATACGCTGTTGTGTGTAGATCTGCGCAAAATTTAACCCAGTTCTGCAGTGGTGGTACATAGACACCATAACTCCCTGAGTATTCAAAATGCATGGTCATCACTATTTGAAAACTCCTCAACTGTGAGTGTTAATCAGATAATTAGTAACTAATCAATTTGGTATAAGCAGTCAGACCCCAGAGATGTATTGTCAATCTGTGTTATAACAGACATGCCAGCCTGAGGTGACCTTTTATGGCTTTGAGTTTAGAGGATTCCCTAACATCATTGGGGAAAACTCATACACATTCCCCTTTTGACATTTCTCCATGGCCCCAGCCATGGCTTTCATTAAAAGAAGTACTATTTGTATTCCAAATTTAGTTGATCACCACAGCAGGTTCACCAACATTAAGTCACAGAAATTTGGAAAAGCTCATGATGCTCATCCTCAGGAATTCAAATCTTTGATTTAATTAAAAAGTTAATTTACTTCTATAGGCACCATTATAGACATGGATGGCTTAGAAATGCTCAGTTTTTCTGAAAACCCAGTTCATCCCCTCCTGACGTGGCTGATGAAGCCTTTACTGGACAAGAGGATCGCAAAAAAAAGAACTATCACCTGAGCAACTGCAGAGACAGCACTTGAAAGACTGACAGGAAGAGGTCATTATTTCATGATAAGACTAGAGGCTACCTAGCAATACCAGCCCTGTATTACACATCTGTATACTGTGTTGCACACCTATGAATGCAAAGCCCACCAAGGATTGGGAGACAAAGGCCCAGATTTTATCAGTAGCCAGCAAGTCATGCTCTTCAAAGTGATAGATTACCTGGATTCTTGGACTAAATGCAGAGATTTTTTATTTGAAACTTACTTTCCAGATATAGTTGTGTTTTTCTTTCGCTTTGTGTAATTTTTCATTCATATTTCATGAAAAATATGTTGCGTTACTTTCACTATATGAGGTATGATTATATTCCAAGGTGTCACAGCGAGTGAGATCTAGAGGTTCATTGTTCTATTTTAAATTTGATTTTCATGGCTCAACATGTACTTTTATAGAACTGATGCAATTTTTATTTTCAAAATTACGGTTGAATGAAACTACTCAATTTCTACGAAGTTCAAGTGCAAAAGCATATAATTATTGATGTGAGAAACTGTGCAAAAGTACATACAGTAAAACCACAACTAAAAAAAAAAAGGAAAAAATAGCATACTTGTTTAAAATTATCGGTTCAAACCATCCCAAAGAAAGCGCACACAGCTTTCAGCCTTAAGGTATAGTCATGGGCTACTTAGGGCCTTGTCACTCTCCAGGACTCACAAAGGCTGAAAAACAATGGCAGAAACCCTCTAGGTTTGCAACACTCAAAACGTAGGCTCACAGAAACCATTTCCGCAGTCACATTTGTGGGTTTCTTGAGAATCTGTAGCCATGATCTGGTTCAACTTGCTTGAGGCTGTTGTACTGGACCAATAGAGGGGCTCTGATGGAATATGTTTTCCAGAAAAACTTTTATGATCTCCAAAAGCTGCCTCTATCTTTTTGTTCTTTTCCATTGCCTCCCTGTCCACTGCAAAACTCGTTGTAGACAGCAACCAGCAGACTTCAGTTCCAGGTCCTGGTGTGCCTCTGTCCTTCTCCCTCTCAGCCCTGAAAGTTATTCTGTACTTCCTGACTTGCCAGGCTTCACTCCCTTGCACTTCCTAGGAATTCAAATGCTTCTTCCTCTTCCATTTCCCCTCAGGTTTTGCTAGATGTTAGGCATTAATGGCCTGATTACCCAGGTGCAGATTCTGTGAAAGGTAAGAAAAGTAACAAGTAATTATTGCAGACAGGTTAGAATGTTGTTGTGGCCTGAACAAAATGTATCCCCAAAAGCATGTCTAAACTCTCTCTCAAAAATTATAATTTGGTCCAAGATATCACCTGCCCCCCAAAAAGGGGGGTGGGGAAGAGGTTTTGCTCTTAGTTCAATTTCCATTAAAAAGAATGTCTCTCCCCAACAACCCAACTTTGAGATTCCATCCTCCCCAAACTTCCAAGGTTTGGAAGTTGGGAAACTGATTTCTACCTTATTACCATATGCCTTACAACCCTGATTCAATGAACCCTCCATCTATTCCTAGTAGAACTAGGGAG
>JAGPOW010003395.1:62598346-62612995 GCA_030014935.1 Caiman crocodilus | reverse complement strand
GCACCATTGTGAATCACTGATGTGGAGGGTCTAACAAAGTGCAGCTGGTCTGCATTTCACAGTGGTACACTGGCAGGCAGGGTTTTTGGGGCATGAGAGGGTGATGCAGGGGCTCAAGTTGGCCATGTTAATAACTAAACTACATTTGCACCCATATAGGCACTGCTTATTGCTGCAGGACAAACTGCTGTTTCACGTGACCAAGAAGCAGAAAAAAGCTCTTATTAGGAAAGATAAGTAGAGCCCAGTGAGATATGCATCAATGTTTATTCACCAGAATGTCCTTTGCCCAGTGCTCTGAATGGAACGAATGACATGACAGCTCCACCCTGCACTGTTAAAGCCATAATAGGAAACTTCTGTGTCTGCATCTTCCATCTCTCTCTCTCCAACTTCTACATTTAAGATTCCATATTGCGTCTTCTATAGATATGCAAAACAGAGTTTTGCAATGACTGTTCAAAACCTTTTGGGTTAGTTGTGTTCTGGTCATCATCTTACTGGTGCCCTGCTATTGCTACGCATTCTCAGGTTTCTTGAACAGTTTATTTGCTAGTAAAATGTTGCAAGTAAAAAGTAGCACACTACAAAAAAACGTTTTCCACTATATTTCTATCACTGAGATGCAATGCTTTGTACTTATGAAAAAAATGCAAAGAAAATATGTCATGCAGTGCTATTGTATACAATGCTTTAAAACACCTCATAATGTGAAGGCTGCAGCCTAAAAAAAGAGGCACTGATAATTACTATAACTATCTCACAGCCTGAACACAATTCCTGGTTTGCACTGTATTCAGATACATTTCTGTCATAAAGTTTTCTTTTCTCAAGTCTACAGCAGCCCAAGGAAATGCAGTGAGATTGCCTTCTTGAGAACACAAGGGAAAAAAGAAGAGAAAAGGACAATGGCCTGCAGCCAGATCTTTAAGGAAAACTGAACAATTAAATTCTCACTGTAGCAATGTGGTTTTCAATCCAACCCTTCATGCAGTCACTCTGTGAGCCCACAGGGGAAGGAAAAATGCTGCTATAGCAAAAAAATTTAAGAATGAATGGTAGGGAGCTCTGTAGGTGATGATAGTAGCAGAAAAGTTTTGAAGGAACATGGTAGGATTCACTCTGCCATGATGTCGCAGTTGCCGTTTTGAATCTATATTGAAGAGAAGTCAGAACTCAAGTTCTACACACACCGGTCCAACACAGTGGTGTCTAGTGCATGCCCAGTGTACAACATGGAATAGAATACTTTTAATTAAAGCTAATTTAAGTTAGTCAAAAGAAGGATACTTACTGGCTCAGAGCCCTTTTCCAGGCCTGGGAAGCTGGTGTGCTTACCAGTGTTGTCTTGATTGTCTTACAGGCTTAGCATCCACATAAAATCTTGCATTTAAAGGAAATCCTGGCTTTCAAGCAAGTCTTCATTACCAGACTTCAAGTCAGACCCAGAGCTCCTGCTGTTCTCAGTTGCCTTAGTGCTGCCTGCCTCAAACTGATTCACAAGTGGCATACAGTAGCAAATGTCAGTCTGGCTCCTCAGTACTTACACAGGTAACAGGAGTACCGCTTAGGGTCCAGTTTTTCTGGTTAGCTTCCTTTTAAGACAATTTCAGATTCTTATTTCTGGTCTGCAATTACAGGGCATCCAGGTTGTGATACCAGTTGGCCATCCCTTTAACAATACTGCAATGATCTTTGTTGCAATTTTTCTTCTCTGGAGTTTCCTGAACCTTCATCTTTCCCACAAAGGGCAAAGAAATCCAAGACTTCTGAACATCTTGGGGTGGGTAGGACAGGGAAGTTGTATAGCATTACAGTACAGTTATGCTAGCTAATGGTAAAAAGGCCTAACCTAGCTGCATGCCAACAATCAAGTAATAAAGTGACAACCCATCAAAAGAGCGAGAAAGAGAATATGTATAAAGATAAATGTTGGTCCTGGAGGGATGCTAAGGCATTTGGGATGACACTCACAGGACCCAAAACTGCACAAATGAATGACAGTACACTTGTGAGTTAAGGATCCATGCCCTAACTGTTTTCAAACAACAATATAAAAGATACTTTCCTACCAGTTAATACATATTAATGGTGCTGTATGAATGCAAGTTAGTGAATTGTACAGAAATTGAGCTTAGCCCAAATTAATTACCAACCACACCTATATCTAGGGATGTGATTAATCAATCATTTAACCCAGGCGCAGGCAAAATCCAGTCCATGGGCCTGATATGGCCTGTGGTAGACTTAATTTCCCAGCAGCCCTTGCCCATGTTGCTATAGCCAGTTTCCATAGAGACCCCATGAGCTGTGGGACCATGACAGCGCGGGGCTAGGGCTTCCACGGAGACCAGCCCAAGCAGCACTGGCAAGGCATGCAAGTGGGCAGGTTTTCCACAGAGACTGGCTCAAACAGCACTAGCAGGGCACATGGCTGGGCAGGAAGCTGCTCTTGTACCAGGATTTTGCGCGGAGGGCGAGCAGGCAGTGGATCTCGGTTTTGACCTGGCTCCAACCCATGCTGTCACCACTACAAAATCCTGGCCCCAGAGCAGCTCCCTGGCCTCACCACTTTTGGGCTCTTCATGGAAACTGGCCACAGATATGCAAGTAGGGACCGCTGGGCAATGAAGTCTGGCTGCTTGCCAGATCTGCCATTTTGCCCGCCCCTGGTTTAACCAATCAGCTCAGCAATAACTGATTCTAGTTTACTAGTTATCACTTAGCCTAGGGCTGGCACAGTCTGATAGGGAAGCAGGGTTAGAAGGGAAGCCCTGCTGTGCCCCAGCAGGAACCAGAAGGTGGCAGGGCAGGAGGGAACAAAAGGAGAGAGAAGGTGGCAAGGGATGGGGAACAGGGATAGGTGACTAAGACCTAAAAGCTAGGCGATGCAGAGGGAGGGAGGAGTGGCATGGGGGAGGGGTGACTAATACCTAAAAGCTAAGCCATGCAGAGGGAGGGAGGGAGGAGTAAGGAAGAGGAAAGGGGAAGGGGAAGATGGAGGGCTGACTAATACCTAATAGTTAGGCTGTACAGACTCTGTGGCAGGGGCCTGGCCTTGAGCCTGGACTGTTTATGCCAGGTGACAGAGAAAAGTCTACATTGCCAGAGTCTACAAGCCACATTCTGTAGCAGGCAGAACAGCCCAGGAAGCAAGGGTCTGCAGCCACTAGCACATGGCTTCCTGGGGTCAGCTGCAGCAGTGCAGGAGGGTGCGAGGAAGGGAGGCAAGCAGTTCCTCCCTCCCTTGCTGGCTGCTGCAGCTGGCCCTGGGAAGCTGAACACCAGTGGCTGCAAGCCCTTGCTGGTTTTCTGGGCTGTGCTGCCTACGAGGCAGGGCTTCTTTGGACCCCCTGCTCCCTACATTGCTCTGGGCAACTGGATGCAACTCCTCCTCCATGGTAGGGCAGGGCAGGCGCAGGCCCAGGCCCAGAGCTCAATCTGTTCATCCATGTCACCCCCCCACTCCCAGGTCTGACTTCAAAGAGCTACAGGTTGGAGCCCGGCACTAACACACCATGCCAAGTGCAGTGCCTTCTATTGCTACAGCTGCCACTCGGCCTGGCAAAGCAAGGTGGAAACAAGAGTGTATAGGGCAACTCCCCTGGGCCCATGGCTCAGTCCCGTGGTGTGCCCTGCCAGACCTGGGCTCGGATAGGACCCAGCCTCTCACCCTGTCTGTCGTGAGGCTATGCCCTCGGGAGCTACTGCATCCCCACCACACCTCGGGCAACTGGAAGCACTCCATTGGTGCCAGGCTGGACAGAGGCACCTCATAAGCCAAGCTGAAGTAGCCCCATGTCAGCCAGGCCAGGGGCTGCCATACCAATTAATCATTTAATCTGTTGCAATTACAACAGGTTAAATAAATATTTAATGGGCATCTACATTTCTACCTGCAACAAGCCCTTACTTCTGAAACTGAACTACAGAAACATAAGTCCAGCTTCAATATATTACTGTAACTTACTTCCAAACAATCAAAAACACCTGCCAGTTATCCTACAAATAACTTTGCACTCAGATGCACCTGTGGAAATCTCACTGAAAAGTGAAAAAGTGAAATCTGGCTGCCACTGATTCCTACAGGATTGAACTCCAATAGAATGGACGGAAACCTATCTGTGAGAAAAGTTTGTAGCTTGCTTACAATGAAATTTGGATTGTTAAATGTAGTACCAACTTTCCCTGCAACTTGGCAATAATTTTCCATTTTTTAATCTCTCATAACCAAAATGTTGCTTCATCCAGGAATGAAGTCACAAACTTGTTTTTGTGGCATTGCAGATTTACATAGGAACTGCAAAACTGTAATTTAACAAACTATTTGCTTTAAAGATCAAGTAAAACTTGGTTAGACTAGGGAAAAACAACTGTTGTAATTTAAGGCAAACTAATAATCTTTGTTAATTATATGCATCAAAATACATAAATAAAAAGTTATGACAATTATTCTTTAAACAGATGCTTCAAATCAATGCCCCTCAAAAAACTTCCCTCTAGTAAGAAAAATGCTCTTTAAAAAGTTGCTGCTGGCAAAGCGACAATACGTGTAATCAGTTCTAGTTTCTATTTAACTATCAGCAAGCAATCTTCTAGATTTTCAGCCTTTTGCTTGACACCTCCGTTAAAAAAAAAAAAAATCAAAGCCAAGCACTACTAAAAACTTTACCACAGTATCTAAAAACAAATCACTTGCCTGCATAAAAAGAAGTCTTGTGCTTTGTAAACTAAATACATGTGCCAACATGATTAAAATGTGACTCAAAACTTTCAGATACCACACAGATCGTCCTACTCACTTCACAGAAATAGCTAAGATATACGTACAGAAAATAACTATGAAAATAAAATCAGTAAAGCACTGACTACAAAAAAAAGATAAATTATTTTCTTTGAAAATCCAAAACAAGCTAACTTTATGTTGTATTCAATGTAAACAGACAAGTGCAAAGGACTAAGTTCATAGTTACCTTTACAATCTTCTGTCCAAAATTCTATTCAAATCAAATATGACCACGTGGTAAATAAACTTTAAAAAGTTAACATTTTCACTCAAGACATACACAAAGGAAATATTAAATAGAAGGACAGTTTTTAAAAATAGCTTTGTCTACTATATAACCTCCATGGTTCCCAAATAACAATTTGTAATAAGCTGCACAACTATTATATGAAACGGATATGATCAAATATCAAGTCAAAAAACTGAAATCCCCAATATGATCAATTAAAAAAAAAAAACTTATTTACATAGCAGTAATCATGAAATTTTTTCTGCGATTATTAGGAAGCCATTTCTCAGTTCTATTAAAGTGTGTTTTACACTGAAAAGTAACTCTAAAAATAGTATTACAAGCTTAAAGCATCCCTACTGATTATAGATCAATTCTGAGTAACATACAAGTAAATAGCATACAGAAGACAACAACAACAGAAGATTTTTCTTCCCTAAATAGTGACTTCAGATTTAATCTAAGCTCTGAAAGGCATAATCAAGTTGTTTATTGATGATCCATAAGCAGGTAAGTCTTTAGAGCAAGACAGCTGCACCTTTCTACAAAGAAAACAATCCAGCTCAAAATCATATCAACTCTGAAGGCAAAACAATAGAAAAAACATACCATTTTCATTAGAACCTGCAACTAAACAAGGAGATCTGTTGAGTAAGAAGTTACAGTAACCAGAATACTCTGAGATGTTTGTCAACCCAAATTCTAATTATATTATAATAATCTAGTGCAAGGTGCTCAACCCCCCCAGCTCATGGACCTATGGAAATCTGGTCTGTGGGTCTCACTGTGGGTCCGCAAATTTGGTGATGAGGAAACTGCATCAGTTCTTGGGCAGGCTGTTTCCATGTGGCTGCACTGGGCCCTAACTAGGCCAGCGCTGCATGCCGGATCAGGCCCACAGACCAGATCCGGCCCCTGGACAGACCTGGCGCCAGTCATCCAGCCCAACAGCCAAAAAGATCTGTCATTATTAATCTAATATAAAGAGACAGTAGCTTAGGGTCCATTTAAATACTGCAGAATAGTCCTGCCCAAATCAGTGTCAGACCTGGATACTTTTTTCTATGGAAGAACACTTGGTAAAATACGGCACGCAACTGAAGTATCTGCTTTACAGATGACCAAAAGAGAAATAGTTTCCTAGGAATAAGTAGTGGCTGCCTATGCCCTGATAGAATGGGCTTTATTAATATCCAACGGTCTAAATTAGTGTAACTATCAATAGTTTCACACACCTCAAAACTAATAAATATAATTTCTGGGATGAAAACAATGGACACTGATTCTCCAATTCTTTGATGTGGCCTCCAAAGAACAAAGTCATACCATATTGGGAAAGACTGCATGCTCTAACTGATTAGTCTGTTAAGGTATTCCTGTTATCCAATACAGCAGAGATCCGTGCATTAAAGGGATATAATCGATGTCACATCAAGTTGTAAATCTCTTCCACTTAACAGTACAGGGCTTTTTCCTGGAGGAGTCCTTCCTCTTATGAATCAAATATTTCTGCACCACCAAAGGATCCTTACTAAAGCTACAGTGAATCAAACCACAAAAATGTTATGTAATCATCCTTAGGGTGATGTTTAGACGCGCCATAAACTCTGTCTCGGGCACACGTATTGCTTCACGGGGCGGGGCAGGGAGGGCAAAGTTACCAAAGCTTCTGCCATGCTTTCAAACAGAAGACAACTTCTAACAGCACAAGAACAGATGGTGGGCATGTTTATATTGAAAGCTGTTTCACTTTCAGTGGTCACAGTGCCCTCAGGGATATACTTAAACACAAAAGGTACTACGTCACTCAATGACATAATGGCCAGGTGGGAAAAATGGGAACCCTTAGAGCTTGCTATACAATATAAATCACTAACTGCTGGAGAGTCACCAATAAGCAAGGATTGTATACTTGTGTCATAGGCAGTTAAGAAGAAAACAGGATATGGATTGGCCTGTTCTTTCCTTCATGCCCATGGGTAGAAAAAGATATGGACAACCATTTGAAGAAAAAATCTGAACAAGGCAAAGTGTTTCAGACAAATGCCACTGAGATTTACGATCGAGCATTCCATGATTCTTAAGGTCCACTCAAGCTTCCCATAATTGCTGCTGTACAACAGGTATCAGAGGTGCCTAGCAGACCACCAAGATATCCACTATGGCTTCCAACTTGATACACAATATTATATTTAGATGATTTTACACGATTTGTAAGAGTTACTTTTCTAAAAGATAAAAGCCAAGTCAAAAACGTAGTAAGTATGCAGTAGCAGCACAAAAGTGTTTACACCAACACTTTTTACATTATGTCTTAGACTGACTCCTCCTGTCCAGTCAAAATTCTGACAACTTACAGAAGCATTTTTGCTCTTCTGTGGGCTGCTGCTTTTAAAAGCCTAAAAGAAGTAGAGTCTTAAATTCTAACTTAGAGAACACTTTGTAATTGACAAAAGTTATTTAAATGTTTCAAATTATTTTAACATTTCAAATTATTTAACACTAGAAGGATCTTACGGCACCCCAGAGCACCATGGCTCCCTGACTGAGAATCATGGCCCTGGAGTATTTATCAAAATCTTCAAGAAAGGTTCTAAAGACAAATATGATAAAGTTGCTTAGAGAAGTTTCTCATGGAACTTTGTTATGGTATGCTTCCCATTTTGTCCAACTAGGAATGCTCATCACAGTGTTTTGGACTAAATATTATCTAATGAATTAGTGATTCTTTATTCTAGAAAACAGATTTTTGTTGTTGTTACTTTATATTTAATTCAATTAAATAGTTTCAAGCTAAGGACAAGCACTTAATCAATACTCTGCAGAAAGGGACTCCAAATGGTGACTTCAAAGAGAAGTATATTCATGTCTAGATTAATTTCTGAGCAGTAGTTAAAAATGTCAGGAGTGCACAGAATCTCTCCTCCAAAAAGGGAACAAGGATGATGAATGAGGCCAAATAAGGCACAAAAGAAAAGTCATTAGAGCAGTGGGTTGTTTGGCATGCTTCCTACTTCAAGATACAGATTTAATTTAAAAAAAAAACAAAAAAAACAACCCTGAAAGTTATTTATTTTTTGGTATTTTTAAGCAATGTCTCCAAAAAGGTGCAGATGTTATATTTTTGTTGTTTCTTCCATCTGGACTGTTGTTGCTGTTTGGTCCTCAATTTTGAAGATAACCATGGCATCACTAGTTGGTTTGGTTTCTGTGAATACATGAGTGACTGATGAAACCAATTTGTACTTTGAACCATCTGTGGCACACTGAGCAAGAGATGCCATTTTAGGCTGCTTGGTCAACAGTGGATGTGCTGCTATTGCGAGATTTACACGGTTTGTGCTTCTGCTCTGTCTCAGCAGTTCTCCCTCACTCGTAGACTGTAGGTGACAGTATGAATAAAGTATTTATCAGTATGGATAAGACCTACTGGATTGTAGGTCCAGTGTGGATGAGCCTTTGCCAAGTGGAACAATCACAAGCAAGATTTCCCAAAATTTTGGGTCAAGGTTGAGACATTTCAAGGATGACCTGAGAAAGTCCTTGAAACATCTCATCAGGCCTTCCTAAGAGCTTTCCCTCCTTTAACTTGTCGCAGATCTTTGGTAGTTGTTCATCTAACACCCTGGTGACGTGGCCTGCCCATCTCATCCATGATTTCATCAACAGAGTGTGGATGCTTGGAATGCCTGCCTGTGAGAGAACTTCTGTGTCTGGAACCTTCTTCTGCCATCTTATCCTTATCAGGTTCCTCAAGACACCCCATATAAAAGTGATTCAGCTTCATAGCATGGCATCTATACACCATCCAGGTTTTGCATGCATGCATCAGGATTGGCAACACAGTGGCTTTGTAGAACTTCAGTTCTGTTTGCTTGACTGATGCTTCTGTGCTCCCACACATTTGCACACAGTCTGCCAAAGGTCACGCTTACTTTGACAATTCTGGCATTAGTTTCATCATCAATGTGAACTGCACGTGACAGCGTACTGCCAAGATAGGTGAACTTGTCCACTGCCTCGAGGGTTTGATCATTCACTCTGACAGTAGACTCTACATAAGGATTTCCTGGTGCAGGCTGATGCATCACTTCTGTCTTAATTTCAATCCACACACACACACACACACACACACACACACACACACACACACACACACACACACAATCTATATATAGGGTCAAAGTCAGAATTCTGACCTCACCAAAACTACCAAACAGTAAAAACCAACCAAGAAGAGACAACTGTTATACTTCAAGAGCTGTAGGGTTGCTCCTAAATATGCCCCATTGTATAAACTATAAAGTAGATCTATAAACCTACTTCCCCTAGTAGCTCCTTGTTTTGCCATAATTTGTCCTTAAATCAGAGTACTTGGAACAAGACTTCTCTTTGTGGGGATTATTTATTCACTCTCTTACATGATATAAAGCACCTCTGTTTTCAAGACCAGCCTTTCTTTGAAGGAGTGTGACCTCCCTGGCCAATTTCCTGCTGGGACAGGCTAAGACAGTGAAACCGAAAAGCCAATGAAATTGGCTCACAGGGACCAGCTCCAGGAACACCCTCCAATTCTTCTTCTTACTGACATGAACAAGTGTCACAAGAAATTGAACACTTCATCTTGCAACAAAACAAGGACCAGTTTGTGTCACACTAGACCATGGAAGGCGATCTGCAAGGTGAAGAGATGGACAGCTGGTCCTACATGTATAACTCCATGAAGGGCATGAGGCAAAGGGTTTCAATCTCTTCTGGCATAGCACAAAACACTTGTCAGCCATCAAATCCACTCAGCCCCTGAGGCGGCTATACACCTTTGTATTTTCACCATTTGTTTTTAAAATGTGTATATAGTTTTTTAAAACTCTTTTGGGGTCAGGGTGCCAATTCAGAGAGACTATGTCTTCCATCAGCCTTCATTCTGGACATATGTACTACAAGCCAAGCAAATTGTTTCCTCCAGAGATGTCAAAGATACAGCCCACAGTGCCCTATCATCCAGCCCACAATGTTGCCCATGGGTCTCAGACCAACCTACGTGTGCTGCATGTGTGCCCACTCTGGCTCTGAGCTCTGCATGCAGCACACTGGTCTGGACCTGCTGAACATGCAGCACGCAATGCATGCAGGCTGGTCCAGGAAATATACCGCATGCAGTGCCCATGGTGGACCAGCCCCACGTGCTACATCTGGGGTCAGTCCAAATTGGGCCCACAGGACAGCCCTGTGCAGATCTAGCACAAAGGGCTGCTCTGGTGCAAGTACTGGTCTGCAGTGCACAACTTGGACCAGACCCGTGCAATGCATACAGCATGAGGGACCAGGGCTTGGAACTGCTGCAAGCACTGCAGAGGATGGGAACCAGCATGCACTCTGCACACAAGGCTGGTACTGGCTCCAAAACACAGAACTGGCCTGTGTGCCCAATCTGGCCTTTGCAGCCACATGACCTTGAGGACTGCAGAATCCCAGTCTTCTTTTCTGGGCTGTGCTTACT
Organism: Caiman crocodilus; assembly: GCA_030014935.1. Taxonomy (NCBI): domain Eukaryota; kingdom Metazoa; phylum Chordata; order Crocodylia; family Alligatoridae; genus Caiman; species Caiman crocodilus. The sequence continues at coordinate 62,602,480 of JAGPOW010003395.1, read as the reverse complement.
CAAACTAGCTGTAGCTTAAAACCAGCTTCTTCCAGCTAGTCACTTTAACCACCCAGTCCTTTCCATCCATCCTGTCACCCCACCTCCCTTATGAAGGAAGCAGCAGAAAATAACACTGCTTCACTCCAAGAACACATCCTGGTTGGCTCACACAATGGAGTTGCTGCGGCTGATCTTGTATGGCGAGCTTTAAACTAGCCTCACAGGGGAAGGGGGCCGCAGGAAGACGAGGAGACGCCACCCGAGCAAGACCGGTGACACGTGCAAGGAGTGCCCAGGTAAGAAATAGGGGTCCAAATAGTCTTCCTAATCGGGAGGTGGCAAGCACAGCTATGCAAGGCCTTAAATGCCTGTATACCAATGCTCAGAGTATGGGGAACAAAACAGGTGAAACTCGCCCTCAGAATAGCCAGTTCAAACCCAGACACAGTGGGTTTGAACTTACAGAAACGTAGTGGGATTCATCCCACGACTGGACAGTTAGCATTAAGGGCTATAGGCTCTACAGGTGGGATATAGAAGGAAGGAAGGACTTTTGACTTTTTAACAACTTTATTTCACAAAAGATCACGTACAGAAAGCAAAACACCATCAAACCACACCAAAGAGAAACCATTCCAAGACATTCAGAACATGACACCGTGACAAAAACCTTCACATTAATACATGTCATGTCTAACATGCCAGATATACATAGCCCTTGAGAGATGAACAGTTCCACCCTTCCCTGTGCCACAGTACACATGCAAAAACCTTCTGCATCTCACCCCGAGAATATAAACAAAAGCAGCCTGGTGAGGGCCCAGGGCACGGCACAACCCGGAAGCCACAGTCCGCCACTGCACCCACCCAGTCGCCCAGACCAGTCAAGACATCAGAGCGTGCATTTGAGATGGCCATCCTCCACGTGGCACAGCACTCCCTCAAGGGCTGAGAGTGCCTCAAAGGTGGGCAACCCCCTGCCAGAGCACAGCATTCTCAAACTCCAGCGAGAGGCACGTCCGCACTAGGAGGCCGAAGAGCCGTGGGGCATCGTCTGCGCCGGTGCCGACAAACCGGTTGCAGTGGCTCTTGAAGACGGCCACCTTAGCCTGGCCCAGCAAGAAGCTGGCCAGGCAGATGGCGCCCCGCTTGGCCGGCTGGTACAGGTAGGAGCACACGTAGGTGGTCTCCAAGAAGCTCCTGCCCAGCACCCGCAGAGGCGGCTCAAGGGTGGCAAAGAGCGGCCGCAGGCAGGGACAGTCCAGGAAGGCGTGAAAGAGATCCTCCTCCATGCCCCCAGAGCAGAAGGGGCAGGCCGTCGAAGCGGCTGGGTCCAAATGGGACGCAAACATGCTAGTGGCTAGCATGCCATGCAGCAACCGCCACTGCAGGTTGCCAGTCTTGGCGGTCGGCAGCTTATACAATGTGCGCCACACTGGGTGGGCCGGTGGGGAAGCCGGTGGCCCCAGGCACTGTAGCCACGGTGTATCGGGGCAGCCTGCCAGCACCTGAGCATGGCTGATGCAAACCACCCAGGCATACAAGCTTCTAAGCAACAGAGAAGCAAAAGGACAACCCGTGTCACTATCAGGAGGCATGGGGAGTGGCAGCAGAGTGCCCGGCCCACCAGCCAACTCCACGGCCACAGTCGGGGTGACCGGCAGCGGAGGGAAAGCCTTGCTCACGGCATCCATAGCCTGTGGGATCCAGCACGCCCAGAGATGTTCATCCAAGGCGGCCACCGCCACTGGCGGGAGGGCGGCACGGATGTCACACAGGAGATAACCCACGGTCTGGACAGAGCGCACACCCAGCCACGCAGCCAGCGCCCTGGCCAAGAGCCAGGCTGACTGAGCAGGGTCAAGGAGGTAATGCAGGCGGAGGACATGCGCCTGGATGAGGGTGGCTGTGAGGCTGGCAGAGGCCAGGCTCGGCACAGAGCACGACAGGGCCAAGTTGTGCACCAGAGGCTCCCTCAGCAGCTGCGGGAAACACAGAGTCCGGGCTCAAGGCTGGAGGCGGAAGGCGGCCTGCCAGGCTCCGTACCATGCTGCGGTAAAAGGCTGGAAGCATCGCCCAGTTCAGGAGCGTGGGGGTCAGCAGAAAGAGCTCCCGGTCAAAGCCAAGGGCGCCGACCCTCTGGAGGAACCAGCACGCCAGTTGTCGCCAGGGCAGGTGTTCCTCACTGTAAAGCAGTCACTTGTAGGGCCTGCAGGCGGAAGGCTGCCACCCTGCTCGCCAGATCCACCAGACCCTGGCCCCCCTCAGTGACAGGTAGGTGAAGAACGGCTCACAGGAGCCAATGGCGCCCATCCCAACCACCAGGTTGCGCTGGATTCTCTCAAGTAGATCTAATGGGGGATTGAGCATGGCATACCCGTGCCACAAGGTCGCTGCTGCCAGGTTGCTGATGACGAGGATGCGCCCCCGGTAGGAAAGGCTGGGCAGGCGCCAGTGCCACTGCTGCAGGCGGGCCTCCACCCCCTCCTTGAGATCATCCCAGCTGCACCATGAAGGTCAGTGGCCCCAGGAACACACCCGAGACCTTGGGGCCCTCACGGCGCCAGGCAAGGCCCCCTGGCAAATCCGAGGGGGACGTGCCAGTCCATGCACCAAGCAACAGAGTGTCGCTCTTGGCCCAGTTGATGTGGGCGGATGAGGCGTGCTCATAGGCATGCTGGCAATCTGTCAGGGCCCACACGTCTTCCTGGGTGTTGAGGAAGACGGTGACGTCGTTCGCATATGCTGACAGCCGGAGAGGAGGGCCAGCGGACGGGCTCGTGGCCAATGGGAGGGCCACACCACTCAGGTGGCACTGCAGCGCATGCAGCAGCAGCTTGATGGCCAGGGCGTAGAGCATGCCCGACAGCGGACACCCCTGACAAATGCCCCTGTGTGCAAGGAAAGGAGGAGTGCAAAGCACGCCGTTCACCTTGAGCAGGCTGGAAATGTCCTGGTACAAGACCCAAAGGGCCCCGGTGAAGAGGGGGCCCAAATCCAAAGGCCTCTAGAGTCTGGAAGAGACAGGCGTGGCCCACCCGGTCAAAGGCCTTTTCCTGGTCTAAAGAGATGAGGCCGATGACGAGGCCAAAGAGCTCGTTAGCCATGAGTAGGTCACGCAGCAGGAACAGGTTGTCTTGAATGGTTCTGCCCAGCACACAGTAGCTCTGCTCGGGCCCGGTGAAAGAGGCCATGACTGCACGGAGGCGGGTGGCCAGTGCTTTGGCCAGAATCTTATAGTCCGCACACAGCAAGCAGACCGGCCGCCAGTTCTTAATGTAGCCGAGGTCTCCCTTCTTGGACAGCAGGGTCAGCACCGCTCGGCAGCAGCTGGTCGGCAAGACCTTGTCAGCGAGGCTCTCCTGGAAAACGCACAGGAGGCTGGGGCTGAGGAGAGGCCAGAAGGCCTTGTAAAACTCGGCAGGCAACCCATCGAGGCCCGGGGCTTTGCCAGAGGCGAGGCCGGCCGTGACAGCCGCCAGCTCTTCCAAGGACAAGTCCCACTCAAGCTCTCTGGCCTCCAGGGCATCCAGATGTAGTAGGCCCTCGTGGAGTTCCTGCGTGGCCTCAGGGCACGCCTGCTCGGCCACAAACAGGTCACGATAGAAAGCGACGGCACGCTCGCATATTTCGCCCAGCTCTATAATCACCCAACCCTCGGGAGTCTTCAGATTATCCAGGACTTTGCTCGTTGCCCTGCGCTGCTCTAGGTTGAAAAAGAAGCGGGTTGGGGAGTCAGTTTCCACCAGCTCCTGACAGTGGGCGCAGATCCTCGCACCGCGGGCTGCGCTCTCTGCCAAGTCGCGCAGGCATTTCCTGCGGAACTGGAGGCTCTCGCTCAGGGCCGCGTTGCTGCCAGCAGAGCAGCCTCGAGCTCCGCCACGTCCTCCTCCAACTCCCGGATATGCCGGCGCATCTCGTCCACGGCCAGCTGGGTGTACTGCTGGCAAAAGGCTCAGACCTGTACCTTGCCCACGTCCCACCACAGCTTCCAGGAGGAGTGGCTCGGTCTCGCAGCCTCCCACCTCCGCCAAAAGTGGGCAAAGCAGTCCTGGAAATAGGAGTCCTGAAGCAAGCTGACATTAAAACACCAATAAGGTGCCCGTGCATAGGCTCTCCCCGGCAGGCTCAGTTCGCTGAAAGCCAGGCCAT
>JAGPOW010003395.1:62579833-62598246 GCA_030014935.1 Caiman crocodilus | reverse complement strand
GTGCATCTCAAGTACGGCCAAGGAGGTGATCCTCCCCCTCTACGCAACATTGGTCAGGCCACAGGTGGAGTACTGTGTCAAGTTCTGGGCACCCCACTTCGAGAGGGATGTGGACAACATTGAGAGGGTCCAGAGGAGGGCCACCCACATGATCCGGGGACAGCAAGGCAGACTCTACAGTGAGAGCCTACAGGACCTGAACCTGTTCAGCCTTCACAAGAGAAGACTGTGGGGGGACCTGGTGACCATCTATCAACTCACTAGGGGGAACCAGAAGGGTTTGGGGGAGACCTTGTTTCCCCTAGCGCCCCCCAGGATAACAAGGAATAATGGCCACAAGTTGTTGGAAAGTAGGTTTAGATTAGACATCCATTAGGGCAGCTAGGATCTGGAACCCACTTCCAAGGGGAAGTGGTGCTGGCTTCTACCCTGGGGGTCTTTAAGAAGTCTCAATGCCTACCTGGCTGGGGTCACTTGAGCCCAGTTTCCCTCCTGCCCAGGAAGGGGGTCAGACTTGAAGATCTACAAGGTCCCTTCTGACCCTACTTCTGTGATTCAATATTCTTTATCCTAGGGCTTTCTGAAATAATAGCACAACATATTCCCCCTTATGCTAAGTAGGAGTACAGATGCACATGGCAATCAAAGCGTCATTGATGGGGAACCAGTACACAATTACTGCAGGACAGGTGTGGACAAACTTAACAAGTGAGCCATTTCAAAATTTCACCAACTGTTAACCTACTCAACACTCTGTGAAGTCCTGTGGCTCTAAGACCAGAAAGCAGAGAAACTGTTTGTTATGGAGGTTCATAACCTAAACTTCTGGGATACCATCTCCTAAAAAGCTACCTCTGTAATTCTTTAGATTCCATACGTATTGGGTAACCAAAGACCTAAAAACACACCATGGAATGGGTACTGGTAGGCCCTGCAGTCACCACTGCCCTAAAAGGGGTCAGACTATTCCTAATAGGACTGAATTTATTGGGATTTGAAAAGAAACTCAAGAGACAGGTGCTCAAAATTACTCACAACAGAGTCTCTGTTATATGTTTCTAAAGCACCCAGTAGTGGCCACTGCCATTGACAGAAAACAAGAATACCCCAACCACTACTGGGCATGACCTAACCACAATAAATCCTTTTTCCCTCCAATCTAAAAAAGTTCCATATCCAACAGCCCAGCCATCTGATTAATACATGTGAGACAGGATTTGAGAGATACCCCATATCACTTTGTAAAACTGGATATATTAACAATCAACGCATTGAAAACTGGTTGATAAAGAAATTACTTAATTTGAACCATTTCTTATATGCATTTCAAAGTTATTTGTACAATAAGATGGGTTACAGAAGTATTTATTGAAGTCAGTCATTGTATAAGTTTAAACACCCAACTTCCCTTTTAAAATTCACACTTCACTAAGAACAGTTTTACATAATTACAGTAATATTAGGGAAAATACTGCTTTATTTCACAGAAAAGGAATAAATGAGGTTTTCATCTTATTGATCAGTTCTTTATTAGAGTAACCTTATTTAGATTAATAGCAGGGATAGGCAATTCTTTTGGGGGGAGGGTCGCTGTCCAAGTTTTGGCAAGCAATCAAGGACCACATGGGTAACCTGCTGCTTGACATGTGCCTTGCCCCCTGGTCACCATCTTGGGACCGGAAGTGCCGCCCCCCGCAACTTTTGACACCAGAAGTCCCTCCCCTTGCCCCCCAGAATTAGTTCTTTCAGAAAGGGGGGTTGCCATCCCTGAACGAGAAATATACCAAACTACATTCTAAAAATGAAATATGTACTACAACATTAATTAATTTCATTACAAAAAATACTTTTGTCTTGAGTCGCATGATAGTACATCGTGGAGGGTGTGAGTGGAAAGGTGGGTATAGGTTTGTGGGTGTACGTGGACCTGGGCTGGCTCCCTCCTCCCCCTGCTTGAGCAATGCAGCCCAGCTCCACAGAGTCCAAGACAGCCCCTACCCCAGACTCTTGCTGCCTCACTCTAGGCCCTGCTGGTGTTGATCCCAGTGCACCAGTGTAGGCCCTGTGCTCCCACCTGGATGTCACTGCACTCCACGTGCTCTCTTGCTGCCCCTTCCCCTGCCTGCCACAGCCATTCCCCCACTCCCCTCCCCCAGCACCACATGGTTCCCAGCTGCAGCGCTGGAACCACAGGAGCCAGCCCAGCCTGGCTGGCCCTGAAGACTAGGGTGATCACCCGTAGTCCTCCCCTGTCTCCCTCCCCACCCCTCCTCTTTATCTATATTTCCCTCAGTGCAGGAACAACCCCAGGCCAGAAGCCTCCAGAAGGTCCAGCTAGGGTTGGGGGGGACAAGGGGGAGGCAGAGTCAAGTCAGACTTGCTTTTCCAGTGCTTGATCCTGCTAGAGGCTCCACCAGGTCCTACTTCCCCTGACTCCTGCCATTTTTGACAGGCAGACAGGGAAAGATAAATATTAATTTTTTTTTATTTTTAGGGGCCCCGCAGGGTGGATAGAATGGCCTGGTGGGTCAGATATGGCCCACAGGCTGTACTTTCCCAACCCCTGTTATAGAGACATTTAAGATTCATATTTACCCAATTAATTAGTTCAGTTTCCCAACTGTAAAAAAACTATGGCTTTTTTGTTGTTTATCCTATTTATCCTGGATGTCAAAATTATCAAGAAAACCTAATCCAGAGGCTTTCAGTCTCTATGCTTAGCCCTAAAGAGGATTTACTCTACATACACGCACACCTTTATTTTACACACACACACACACACACACACACACACACACCCCATGAAACTGAACAAACAGCATTAAATGTAACATTGTATCTCATTTATATCATTTGCAACATTTTTGGAGTGCATAAATTGTTTCCTACTCCACAAAAATGATGAATTGCACATATTACTTTCTGCCTTTAATTATGTGACATTTCTGAAATTTACTACTAGTAAAGTTATTTTCCTTTCTCCATTTAATTTCTAATATTTGTAAGGCTGAAAGGTGGTGCTCGCAGTGTGTTCTTAGTAACTTGTATTGAACCCTGCAATTCAGAGAAATATGAATACATTCTAAATTCTATTCAACTCTCTGGGTTTGTTCCACTTTGATTTCTAGTAAATCATGGAATTACTAAAAGCAGAGACCTTGCACTGAAATGATACAGGTGATTGCTTCAAGTGTTTTGCATACACAGTACATTAAGTCATTGCATTTTTTAATATGTTAATAGGAATTAATACTTCTTGATTTATATATTTTGATTAGTAATGATGATATAAAGCAGTTGATAAACAACACACCCAGGTTAATTTATTTTAAAAATTGACCAGCTGCAATAGAAGAAGGGTCCAAGAAAGGAAAAGTCATTTTTTTGTAGCAAAATTCTGAAGTCGTTAGTCAGGCATAAATCCCTTGAAAGCAAAGACAACTGGAGCAAGGAAATACTGCATGATTTGGTCTTGAAACATGAAATCCTTAAAAGACTGATAATGACCAAATGATAAAAGGTGTCAACAGCAATATTTTGTTTCTTTCTGTTATTATCTAAGAAGTTTAGTGTTTTAGGATAAACATGTAAATGGAGGAATAAATACAGTACAAGTATTGACACTGAGTACTCACCACTTTGGCCAAAACAGGTATCTAATAGGAATGGAAAATTTAAATCCAAACCCTTTTCTCTCCTGATTCACTGCTTTGATGATGTTGTCACTGGGTTTCTGCTAACCATATTAGATCATTCCTAACATCACTTACAGTGTGAAAATTAAACAAATATACACATCCATACATGTCTAAAGTCTCTTCTGTAAATTATGGCAGAGATAACCTTTGAGGACAGACTAGAAAGTGACCACGATAGTAACTTTACAGATCTGATGGGGAATTTTCCCAGAATTTAAGTTGCCAAACCTTAAAAGTAAAGACACTTCTTGGACAAAACATGGTCGATCAGGGAAAGGTTTCAAGGTGAAGATAAGTAGCTCAACTCTGACCACAAAAGTTTTCAGTCGGAAGTGAGACATGCAAGTAACGATGTCAAAATAGCGTTCTAGACCTAGATGCACTTCCATCCTATAAAAACACACTAGGAGGTAAAGTTTCATATAAAACACCAAAACATCAAAAAATGAGAAATTATGAAACCAAAGTTATAGAAAACTAAATTTTACTTATGTAAATAACCAATCTAGAACTATATACTTAGTAAAACTAACAGGATTTCACTACTAGTCATCAGATTTCCTTTTTTCTAATGCAACACTTAAAACAAAAAAGTTTACAATGACTTCTATATTTGATCTGTATTTGTGGAGGTAAACAAGATACCTTAGTCACTACAATATGCTTGGATGAATCTATACCACAAGGCCATTTTCAACAGTTTCACAGTACATACATTACTGCTTGCAAACAATTTTTTACAACACTGTATTCCCCAAACTTATACTTTTTGTATTATGATTTCCTCAGTAAGTTTTCCCCCGCCTTTTTTTTTAAATGTCATGGCTAAACAGACGATCATGATTTCACGTGGCAAACTCTTGGCCGCATAAATTCCAAGTCAACCTTTACTGAAAATCTCTTTACTGGAGAAAACACTGAAGTCAACCAATGGTCAAAATGTCATGCCTAAATAATAACTTTGCCATAATTCATTATTATCACACTAGCCATACAAGGAATTTTTCACAAAAAGATATACGGACTGTCTGTGATAGGGTGAATACAGGATGCAGGAACAGACGTGGTACAATTTTAAATAGGTGACCAAAGAAAAAGCTAGAAGTATACATATCATGAACTATGTCTTAAGCTTTGCTATGTAAAACACTTAGCACATGTAAATCTGCATTATATAATATTTTCCAGGACAGTCAGTGTCACAGAGAGGGATGATTACCAAACTGTGTCAAAGCTGCAAGGTGCTTTTCTAGGCAAAAGAAGTTCGGACTCTTAATACACATCTCTGACACATGAACATTTCATATATTTCTACTCAAGAAGGAAAAGAGGAAAACAAATGTCCTTACCTTACAAAGAACAGTGGTTATTTGGGACACATGTCCACTCCATCCTATTTCTAGTGCACATGGACATCATGCATACAACATATTCTTTAACCAACAACATATGCTGGGGTCACTGCCTCTACCCCAAAATGCCCTTCCACTCTTTTCTCGAGGGCATAAAAGAGCCAGGTTAACCATTCCTCATTTCCTTCAATAAGCCTAAGCCTGAAAGTGGCTGTTATCGTGCTGGATCGGGCAAAGTGGGTGGAAGGCAGCTGGAAGCTGGAGCCAGAGCCCTGCACACTGGAGCAGGAGCTGCCCACCTGAAGCTTCCTCCCAGCCCAGAGCAGCACAGCAGGAAAAAGAGGCACTACTGGAGGCAGGGGGAGTGGAGCAGCATCCGAGTGGCTGCATCCACAATGGAGGCAGCTCTGTCGGAACATGTGCACACTGGAAGGAAGGCGCAAGCTGGAGCATGGTACAGGCTGTACAGGCTGCCCCAGGCAGAGCACCACAGGGACAACTACAGATCACATTGCCTGGGCGAGCTCTGCTGTACATGCCCCCTTGTTCTTTCCCCTTAATCCTGATCAGCTCCAAGGTGAAAACTGCAGCTTTAAATATGGCATGGGTTTTGCCTCCTGGCCAGTTAGCAACAAGAAGCAGGGCTGCCAGGGCCTCTCGGCCAATCAGCAGCAAGCAGCAAAAATGACACCATACTTAAAACCACATTTTCTGCCTTCCCGCTGATCAAGAGCAAGTGATGAACAGGGAGCCTCTCCACCAATCAGCAGTGGGGGCACACAGGGGAACTGTCAAGATTAAAGGAGCCGCTGAGCAGCCCACTGCTGCCACACAGTCCACTCCTGCTATTAATTTGGCACGTCCCTAGTAATAAGAGAAATGCAGAAGAGGGAGTCCCTTCACCTACGGCCCAACCTAAGGTTATAGTAGTTATAAGGGTCATAAATATTTTTCTCAATAGATGTATCCTGTTCTGCACACCCAACTACCACAATATGCTCTCTTTGTAGAAAAACTTAACGATTCAGAAGCATCACATGGTTCAACGCACAGAAGCTCAACTTCTGTATAAGGACAACACATCCTACACCTGTGTTTTATATTACACGTTGGCTAGTTCTTATCCAGTTACAGCTCAACATCAAAGTTCTGCTTATGCCTTTGGAGCCCACCTTAGCATAAATATGGCATACAATCAGTGGATGTTTACTACTATATTTTCCTCACATACCACCAGCACCACCACTACCCTACCCCCCAACCTCCCAAGGTAAGAAATTAATAATTTTTTGGAGAAGGCAAAAAGGATGGAGGGAAGGATGGATTTTTTCCAGACTGATGGCTGAAAGCTGACCTCATTAAGAAACTCACTCACCCTCAGCCACCTCACTGATCAAATCAGGCAAAAAGCTAGTTTAAACCCCTTCACAGCTGCTGCTGAACTGACAAGTATGGGAATGTTAAAACTGGAGTCCACCTGCTGAAAGCTGGCTGGAGAAAAGGAGAGAAGCAGAGCCCTCAGCAGCCATTACAGCATTTCCAGGCTTCTATTCTGGCACAATCAGCTTCCCCACTTAAAACATAAAGCCCCAATTTGGAGGTAAAAGTGTGTGGTATGCAAGTAAATACGGTATTTGGCTGCAGAGTAGCAACTAGACATAAGAACTACCTACCGACAAAACAAACTGAAAATAAAATAAACAAGTTCATCAAAATCCACACTGTTCACAGATGTTACCTATTGGAAAAGCTCTTTCCGATTTTGCAGGCAGCTGCATAATCATCATACTTCAGACTCCATAACGGTGATTTTACTGAAGGAAAGCTTTGAAAACCATGCTTAAAAATAATAAAGTCAAGCTAAATAAAGACAGCATCCACAATAAAATCTGACCTCAAGCCACTCCTCCGTAGCCACTCTCTCAATTTACAACAGCAGATGTAAGCAAAGGGGAGATTCAGTGTCTCAGAGCCCAGAAGAGAAATATCAGGTTTCAGAGGCTTGACATTTACTCAGGAGTTTCCTTGCCTGTAAACTCTGTACCACTGGAAAACATCTTGTGCTCAAGTCTTTCGACCTTTATGGTAGAATGTTAAGACTCATCTCTTTCCACTAGTTTCCCCTCAATAATACCAGGGAAAGCATAATGGAAGTGAGGTGAGGGCACGTAGTCCACACACAGAAACACTCCTTCTTTATTTTATGCCTAGGAATCCAGTGTTGTAGTTGTAATTGTGATTAGAAAATATGTACCCCCAAAAATACCAAAAGTGTGATTTTATAAAGCTACCACCAATCACAATGTATGTTGCTCACTATGCTTTATTTATTCCCCAGACTTCCTTCACCACTCAGGTGCCAATGCTCAAGTTCAGCAGAGGTACATTAACCATATTAAGATGCTCTTGTCTAAAAAGGTAAACCAATCTGGTCGAACGTTTCTATTTTGTAAAAATCAAGCTTCAAGCTAATAAAAATTAAGACTAACAGAAACATTCAGAGTTTTAAAGAAACATTCCACTATATAACATTTTAAAGGAAAACCCAAATGCTACTTATGTGAAATGTCTTAAAAGACTATATTTGAAACAAGGAAAGCCACCATCTAAAGTATCACAGTCATAATTGATTTCTGTTGACAAATAAGGGAACGCAAGTGGCCCATGAACATGTGAACTGTATTTGTTTTAAAGTTTGTCTATTATTAAAGGGAACAACATTTGCAGAACAAAATCTGGGACGCAATCCAAGATGCTCCACAAATCTTCAGAAACAGAAGCGGTCTATACCACATCTAACTGTGCTTACCACAGCTGTAGCGTAATGCTCCCTGACACCATCCAAACACAGCTACGCTGCCTCTGAACGGCAGTATAGTGGCATCTGTGCAATATGGCACAGGGCACCTACTGTGAAATACCTAGAGAAGAAGGTGACCAGCATGGATTCACCAAGAGCAAGTCATGCCTGACAAATCCAATTTCCTTCTATAATAAAGCAACAGGCTCACTGGATGGTGGGAAAGCAGATGTGACATACCTTGACTTTAGTAAGGCTTTTGACACTGCCTCCTACAACATACTCATTAACAAGCTAAAGAAATACAAACTAGACAAAAGCACTGTGGGGTGGAGATGCAACAGGTTGGATCACTGTGCTCAAAAAGTAGTCATTGATGGCTCAATGTCTAGTTGGGAGAAATACTTTGGTCTGGACAAAAGGACTAGGGACAGAAGTTACACATAAATTAGTTTAAGTCATCAGGAACGGATTTAAATCTGTAACAGAACAGAAACTCAGTGCACGTAAGCCAGTTTGAAAATGGCTGAAACTAGTTAAAGATAAGCCAGGTTGAATGTAGTATCAAACAACTGATTTTGTTGAAACCAGTTTATGAAGCTTCTGTTCCAGACGTCTTCCTGGTTCAAATTAAATCAAAATCCACCAGCATCCCAGCTTGCTTTCCAGCTCTGGGCTGGGCTGGGCTGTCTGCTCCAGCAGAGAAGGGGGAGGGGGAATGAAGGGGGGAGGCAGGAATTGCCCCCTCCCCATCCCCGCAGGTAAACCCCAGCTGGGGTATGAGGCCAGAGAAGGGTTTTAAAATTTCCTTTCCCCAAGTACAGAGCTGCCCTGCCCTGCTAAAAACTTACTGCTGGCTATGACTGTGGGCTACAAATCCCAGAGGCACCTGGAAACAGGAACAGGACCTGCTTGCAATCCTGCAAGGTCCTGCTGCTGCTGCTGCGAGTCTGAACTGCAAATCCCAGAGACCCAAGGGGCCAGAAGAGGAAGTGAACACACAGCCCATGCTGGCTACATGCCAGAGAGCCATGCTCTAGAGTCGTCGTTGTCCCGTCCGCCCCTCCCCCCCCCGGCTTCTGGTCCGAGTCACTGCAGGGATGTGGCTGCATTTCCTGAATGAAAAGTGAATGCATGTCCAGTTGTTTCTCAGTTTAATCTCTGCACCTTAGACTAACCTCCAAAGACTGAATCAATTCAGCCTCAGGCTTTTTGACTGTCTGTACTTAGCCAAGTACAAAAAATCCTCCTAAGGGAGGATTTGATAACTTTTTGTCAAAAACCTGATGGGCAATTATATAGAAAATGAAGATAGACTTATCTGTGGCTGTAGGGGACAGGATTGGGAGCAATGGCCTCAAGCTGCTGCAGAAGAAATCTAGGTTGGAGATGAAGAAAGACTTTCTGACTATAAGGCTGGTCAAGCATTGGAACAGGCTACTTAAAGTTGTGGAATCTTCATTCCTGAAAATTGTAAAGAGTACTTAAGCCATCCCAGACAAGTCAAGAATGACCCTCCCTTGAGCAGGGGGTTTGATTAGATGACCTTTTGAGGTCCCTTCCAGCTCTATTTTCTTATGATCCCATGAACTACTCTGTAGACAGGCAGAACTAGTTAGGCAGCCCACATGGCCACAAATTGAAGGAGAACAGATTTAGATTGGACATAAAGAAGAAATTCTTTATGGTAAGGGTTGCCAAAATATGGAATAGGCTTTCAAGGGAGTTAGTGTTTTCCCCTACCTTGAAGGTGTTCAAGAAGTGATTAGATAGGCATCTGGGGTTAAGTAACCCCAGTACTCTTTCCTGCCTGGAGCAGGGGCTCAGACTCAATGATACACCAGGTCCCTTCTGACCCTAGAAATCTATGAAATCTATAACCATATGAAGTGGGTATAAACTACTTCTGGTTCAAAAAGCAGCAATACAATCATTGTCTCATAGTACCAAACAGCATACTTTATCTATGGATGCAGAATAATACTGTTGGGTGCCACAGGATAAGAGGATAATCAATCTAGGATTAATTTACTTAAGTCCCATTTCAGGAACTCTGAGGACCACCAGTGATTTAATGTACTATAAGATATTAGAAATAGTTTAAATAATTATTTGTTTGCCGTGTTCTTCCCAAAATGATACATCTTACAGTATGATTTTTAAGGGAGATTCAGGTATGTCCTTCCCCACAAAAATAAATCCTAAAGCCACAAGCTCTCCATTAAAACTTCCAGAGTGAATCTAAAAGCTAGAAGATAGTGATCCCTGAGTTCCAAGGAAAAAGGATCAAATTATTAAACTGGTTACACATAGAGATGAAGAAACAAACAACCCCCACTCCGCTCCAAAAAAGCTTAACATTGATCATAAACTGTCAGAGATTAAAAGGAAGAAAAAAAGAATACAAGATTCTCCTGTGTGGACACTGGCTTGTATTAAGGGAGCGCTACTGATGGATAATCTGTCTTTATATATGCTTTAGGGGATTGGATGTATAGCATATATGTAAACTTCTTGCTTTACCACATTCTAGACAGAGAGACCTCCTCCTGTAGAGACAGTCCTTGAATAACGATGTACTATGGCTGGGTACGAGATAATTAGGAAATGTATGTAATCAGTGAAGTAAATTGAGCATGTTAATCTATTTTATGCACAAAGGACAGGAAAGGCCTCTTCACAGGAGGAGCAGAAAAACTGGTTGTCTGTCTGACAAAAAAAGCAGTACTGCAAAGTAAAGGGTGTGGTGGTACACCTTTATTTTTTTCAGTGTAAGCTGTCTTGTGTACACACACAGTTGTTTTCAGTTAATCTCATTTTATCCATTGCAATTTAATCCACTTTGGAAGAAATGCAACTCAATCCAAAATAGTAACATGCCATAAACTGCACACTTTCCCCGTTTCAATACCAATTTAAGCAATTCTTAAACTCTCTAGTTACTTGTAAATCCTTCCTTGTGTAGCTCTAAGGTTATATCTTAACAAGATGTTACTTCCCTATGAATTTTGGCACACTTCCTAAAGCAGTTCTCTGCAATTCCATGCCATGGTCAAGTCCACATACACCACTCAGCTTCTCCAAACATATGAGAATAGATTTACATGATGGTCGTTTCAAACATTCCATAAAGCTTCAAAAGTCCAACTGTTTGGGTTTACATATAACTTGGCTACTTGCAAGTTGTTACAGATACATATATATGTTTCATATATAAATCACTAAGTAAAATAGCCAAAGTCTTCAAAACTAAATATCTAAAGCTAGGTTCCTAACCCATATTTTTACTAACTAAAAATGGAGTAGTTGTTTTCAGAAATGCTGAGCACTTGCAAATCTCAAGTTTATGCAAATTATTACTTCAGTGGAGGGAAAAATAGTGCCTACACATGTATTTAAGAGAAGAAAAAAAAAAGGCATTCAGGAAAACTGAAATCTTACACTTGAAATTAATTTTTTTTTAAATAAAGATTGAAGAAATTAACTGGTCCACACTCAAACAACAAATATACACTATGTAAAAATGTAACGGCTAAAAGCAGGGGTGGGGAAAATACAGTCCGCAGACTGGATCCAGCCCGCGACTGCCACTGCAGCATTCTGCCTGGGCCTGAGCCCTGCCTGCTCCTGCCCAGGGCAGCCCATACTGCGTTCCCATCGACAGCACCGCCATAGCCAGCAAGCAGTTTTCCAGCATAGCTACTCCAACTGATGCTGCAGCTGCCCAGGTACTGCTTGGCCCCTCCTCCTGCCACACTGCTCCAGGCAGCAGATAGCGTGGGGAAATGGCAATAGCCATGAGGACACATGCTGGGCATTATGTGACCAGCCAGGTGCAGGAGAAACTGCAACTGGACAGCTCCAGCCCCTGCACACAGGGCTCCAACTCCCATTCCCAACCACTTCCTACCCAACTCAGCTGCCCACAAGTGGCTGCTCATTGTACCTGGTGGTTGGAGTGGATAGGAGGTAGCTCAAAGCTGGTGCCTCATGTGCTGGGGGAGGAGCTGCCTGGCTGCAGCTTCTCCCCTGCCTGGCTGAGCATACATGTGGTACCTGGTACGTGTCCCTATAGTGAATGCTGCTGCCACTTTCGTGTGCTGCCTGCTGCTGAGAGAGGCATAGCAGAGACAAGAGGAGGAGGAGCCATAGAGGCAGGGAAAGCCAAGCACTACCCAAACAGCTGCAGGAACAACCTTGCTGGGAAGCTATGCATCCCTGAAAGGGCCATCAGCAGGCGTGGGGCAGATGTAGACAGCAGCACTGCCCTGGGCAGGAGCAGGCAGGACTCAGCCGCATGCAGAGCGCTATAGGCTAGACAGGTGGAGACAGACCACACTCACCTGAAACACACCGCCCAGCCAAGCTGTGCTGCTCATGCCCCGTAATCCCCCTTCTTCTCTACCCCACACCTAGCTGGCTCCTGAGACCTAGTATGCAGGCAGTCCTCCACATGTGCGTGCACCACCCCCAAGCACACAATACACAAAAATAAGACCTTATTTTGAGCTATTATGCAATCACCTCTATATACACTACTCAAAAAAACATGTCAGGAAAAGTTGTTTTTTGAAATAGGATTAAAATATATGATAGGTGTTTTATTTTTGTATGATTTGTTTTTTATCTATAATTAGTTTAAATGATATTTGCTAAAAGATTGTGCATGCAGCCCTCAACAGCTCACCAAAACTTGTTAAGTGCCCCACGAGCCAAAACAATTGCCCACCCCAAGCTGAAGTCAGTGCAGAACTGAATGCAAGTTATTGTCTGTAGAACTATATTTTAAAATTTGCTTCAAAATTGCTAGGGGTTTTATTTGTATTATATTATAAGGGGTTTTTCCCCCACGTTTCAGTACTCTCATATGTTAATTCCTAGAACAGCTATCTACATCTTACACACACTAGATATAAATTACACATATATATTAATTACAGATATAATAATAGCAGTTCTAGGAATTAACATATGAAAGTACTGAAATGTAAAAAAACAACTTTACAGAAACACCACCTTGGCATTTTAGTCAGCAATTCAAACAACCACTGACCTTGTAGCCAAACCTGACGCATCACCAGCACTTTCTGAAGCTTTGCAAGAACGATTTCTTGTTTGTCGAAGTCTATGCAAAGCTAAACCAATGATAAGTTTCAAGGGGATAAAAAGCATGTTCAGTTACTGAATGGAACCTTTCTTCCAATTGCAGAAGTATGACACTATTTTGCAAAGTGCTCTTGGAAAACTAATATTTCCTTCTAGCAGACCTCAGAAATAGGGAGACACACAACCATCCAAGAAAATCACCTGAGATATGGGTGACCTAAATCAAGTCCCTATTATGCCCAATTCAGAGAATCCCTCATGCCAGACTATAGAGCCAGTCTCCAAAGAGAAAGCCGTTTCACTTTGTAAAAATATTTATTGAACCAGAAAGCTTAATGACTGACTCTACTTCAGATATCTTTCACACAAGTTGCAGTGAGACACTGAAAGATTATGTGGCTGGTACTATTTCAACTTCAAGCTTCCTTACAGGCCACAAGCTGAACTCAGTTACACAATGCTACTGGAAATAACTCTACTAAAGTCTGTTTCCAACTACAAGATAATGTTAATAGCTAAACAAACATAATACTTTCCTAACACTGCATTCTCATATATATAAGCAGCTGCTTTTAACTCCCACACAGATGTTATGTAATCATAAATGAGAAGGAATAGACTGAAGTCTTTCACCAAATGTATCCCAAACTCATCCCAAGGTTCTGAAAACCATGGAGACGCCAGGAGCAGCGGGACCATAACAGCGCAGGGCTGGGGTTTCCATAGAAACTGGGCCAAACAGCACTGGCGGGGCGGATGGCTGAGCAAGGAGCCCCTCCAGGACTAAGCTTGGACAGGGGTATGCAGGCAGTATATCACGGTTCTGCCCCAGCAGGACATGCAGGCAGTGTATCGCAGACCTGTCTCAACTCTGGACCACACCGTCACCACCACAAAATCCCAGCCTTAGGCCCAGCTGCGCACCCTGAAAGCACTGCTTGGGCCAGCCTCCATGGAAATCCTGGCTCTGTGCCGTCATGGCCCCGCTGCTGCTGGGATCTTCATAGAAACCAGCCACAGCAACGCAGGCAGGAACTGCTGGAAAATGGAGTCCCAGCCACCAGACAGCCTTGCCATTTTCCCCACTCCTGAGGTCATGTATGGCACCCACTGCCCTCTGAGGAAGTGTACTGAACATCATAATCAAAAGCTAAGCTTTAAGGACAGGTACAAACTTCCTAATACAACCTGGGAAGCCCCTTTCGTTTTAGGTGTATCAAGAGTTTTCCTATCTCTTCCCTGAGATCTGGGAAGGTCCGGCCCTCTGGGTGTTCTGCCCATACAGTACAGTCACATCATATGTGCATTTAACTTACGCGAATTCAACTATATGCGGGGTGGGAGGGGGAGGGGAGAGGGCGGGCTTGAGTTTGCGGTGGCGGGGGAAGGTCTTAGCAGCATGGTGGTGGCCGGGCGTCACCCAGCCATCCCCACCATCACCCCGTGCTCCACCGCTGTTGCTGGCTGGACAGCTCTAAGAACAGCTACACAGTGGTGGCGGGAGGTTTTGAAGACAGAAGCAGTCACCACTAGTCAAATCGCTGGCATGGTAATATGCGATTTGACTATACATGATTTTTGCCTTACACACTGATTTCAGAACCTAACCCAGGCGTAAGATGTGAATCCACTGTACATGCAAGTTGGAATTGGAAGACAGTGATGATTAAAAGTAACCAAAGAGTAAAATCTCTGAAAAACCAGAAGACACGAAATTATAGTCATGCTATCCCTCTCAGGAATGGGAAAACTAGCTGGAAGAGATGGAAGCCTGCACAGACTGCACCCAAGACATGGGAGAGTCCAGAGGGATTGTCAGGTTTGGTTCACTGTATAGTCCAGGACTACATAATAGGAGTGCACTGATAAAGATTTTTGGGCCAAGATTGATGGCTATTATTGACTAGCCATATCAACCAATAACAATTCAATTGCCGGTACGCAGCCCAACAGCTTGGAGAGCAATGTCCAGCTGGTAAGTCTGTTGGGGGGCATGGGGGAAGGAATGGGCATTGTGGGGGCAGATCGAGGTCCCCACAGTGAAGGAGGAAGTGGGGCTGAGGCACGGGCAGGCACTGCACAGCCCTGGTCAGGCAAGGTGGGGAACAGAGCTGCAGGTGGCTTGTCCAGGGGGCATGGGAGAACATCTCCTGCTGCTGCGCGCATGCTGGGGAAGCATGGCAGGGGGTTGGTGCCCCACAGATGTGTGAGGCGAGGGTAGGCAGCCACTGCAGACTTGGGGCTCCACCAGCCTCTTCCCAGGGAGAGGGCAGGGTAGCAGCTCTGCTTGAGACAGGATGCATGGTGGCGGCACTGGAAAGGAAGGGTTACGAGGTGGGCTCCAGCTACCCCAAAATTCACCCTAGCCCTAGCTCCCCCCATAACACCACTGCCTACCCTGGCCTTGCCTGGGAAGAGGTCAGCACAGCCCCCCTAGCCTCAGCAGGCAGCCCACCCTAGCCTATGCACAAATCTGGGGGGAACGTGCAGCAGCGGGAGCCACCTCTCCTCTCCACCCTTCCATGCCCCCCAGTGAGCTACCCACAGCTCCATCCCACACCCCACCATGCCCTGGCTAGGAGCACCTGCCTCAGCCCTACTCCCTCCCTCACCATGGGGGCCTTGACCTGCCCCCCCCACGCCCCTTTCATTCCCCACACTTGCCAGACGCTGCTCTCCAAGCTTCCTGACCACATACGTGCCGCACCTGTGTGCATGCACACTGCATTTATTGGCAACATGATCAGCCACATCAGCCAAAAAAAGCTGATTGACAATAACGTCAATTTTCCTTTTATCAGCGCCGATACAACATATACCAACGTATCTGTGCACCTCTACTACCCAGCCAAAAACATGTGCAGCCTGCATTAAACTGCTGCCTGCAATACACTAAACAAGGAGCACTATCTTTTTTTTTTTTTTTTTTTTTTTATTAAAGCAGAGAGGACTAAATGGGACAGGAGGATGATCTGGAAATAGTGATGGCTAGAAGGGCAGGAAGAGTATAAAGGCAGGGAGTAGTGGTTAAGAGGTAGAGGCGGGGTGGGAAGGGGATATGAAGAGAGAAAGAGAGAGACCAATCTTCCCTTCATATATCTAATTACTTTGACCACTGTGTATTAAAACTGTCAGGATTTTGGCAGACAAATCATATCTGTGATCTCTCTCATTAGACCTCAGCAAACATAACTATAAACGCTACTCCACTATCACAAGGTCTGAAAGAGAAGCAGCAAGACTGCAAGAAGTTGCAAACCTCCATGATATCACTTATAAAACAACTTTTCCCCTTCTGCTTAAAGCAGTAATAAATTCAATGGCTAGAAATTCAATAAGCAAAATTCAACTTTCTGAAAAACAGAAATATTCCTTTGGCCTTTGAAATGTACTAAGCAGAAATTACCTACACCTGCTCTACAATTAAACATCTGGCCTACTGTACAGAACCAAGGCCTATCTGAAGCTTTACAAACCCTGCACTCTTGTGTGTACAATACTATCTGACACTATACTTTTCACTTGCCCATCATTAAACTCACAGACCAAACTTGCCAAAAAGGCAAAATCAAAATTATTCACTGTTATGAAGCTACAGACAGACAAGAAACAGAATTTCTAAAGAGCCAGACTAATAACCTCAAGGAATAAATTCAACTGAGTAATCACAACTTGTTTTTAAAGAGAGATATGCTAAAACTCAAACAGAAGTTAACAGCAGTTTTGTGTTAAGGAACTGCTGAACTACTTATCTACTTTGGTTAATCTATAAGGTAGAAATCTACCTTGCTTTCTCATGGTTAATGCCAAGCGGAGGTTGACAACAAGGTCTCTTGACTGTATAGAGCTAATGACATGGTGCTCACAAATAAGGAAGCATCTCGAGCACTTCAGTAGTCTGTGTGCAAGTTCCTGCTTTTTTTTCTTTTTTTTTTTAATTTGCTTGCTAAACCTAGATTCCATCATATGGAATCACACCAATACCCACTTCAGTCATCAGCATGATTAAAGACATTTTAAATGTACCACACAGACCTCTGTCAATAAAGGAGTTAACTCAGTGGTTCTCAACCTTCTCAGACTCAAAGTACACCCAGAAAAATGCCAGCTTTTAGCTTTCATTAATTTATTGACATATGGAAAATAACAGAACAATTCTTCTGTTGCAAAAAAACCCGAGAAAGACTGCAAGCAGTCAGACAGTTTTTGATACATATGGATTCCTTTTTTAATCTGTGGGTTTATCTCATGAAATGTATCAGTTTGTATACCTAATAAGGTTAATACTTCAAAATACCAATAGCACCCTTGAAAAGGCTGCATCACGCTGGCTGAGAATCACTGAGATAACTAATAGCTGTAATATGTTATCATTCTTTTTGGTCAAGTGCTTACAGAAAGAAGACACATAGCCAAGGAGTTTCCCAGGCATTTGCTAACAGCAGAGGAATGGTAAGATGCAAGAATCCTGGCTTATGTTCCAGGTCCTGCCATGGAAAAACTAAAAGACCAGGAACAATACCACAATTGCAAGGTAGATAAGGAGTTAGGTTCAGAGAAGACAACAGATTACATTGAAAGGTGAGTTACCCAGCTCGAAACCAGTTGCCAGTGACATTCCACAGGGTGATGCATACAACAACAAAGGGTGATACATAGGTGCATTAATCAATTAGCTGATATAAGGATGAATTGCCATCGTGACACAGCTATGTAAAAACCTAATGAAATTCTAAGGTGTATTAGACAAGGATGCTCAGTAGAAAAAAGGAAGCACTAGCACCACTGTATGAGGCACTGGTAAGATACCATTTAGAATACTGCATAGTTCTGATGAAGGTTCAAAAAAAGATTAAGTTAAACCAGAGCTTCCGCTGCTCAAATATAGCCTCTGAGGGCGCATCCAGAAGAGCGTGCACTTGCCTCTTGCCCCACTTCAAACCCCTTTGAGGTGGAGCAACAGGCACATGTGGGAACAAAAAAAAGTCTGCAGCAAGTTTGCAGCGTGGGAAGCAAATTAGACCCCTGGATATCCAAGGGTCTAAAAAAAGTGAAGTATATAAAAGCAGGGCAGAACACGATCCTCCATAGAGGCAACCAGAGACTGGCTCCTCCACAGATACGCTCTGGATACCACAGCGTCTCTATGGCTGCCCCTCGCCCTGGTGCTGAAACATGCGGCCGGCCAGGCCACGTGTTTCAGCACCAAGGCTCTAGTGCCAGTAAGGGGTTGGGTGGGGACAGACTGGAGAGGGGAAGGGACTGTGGAGGGGGGGGACCCCTGATGGCCCCCCCACTCCCCTAGACCCCCCCCTCCCTCCGTCAGCCACCCCCTCGATGCCCCCAACCCCTGCTGGGGCCGGCCCCTCCCCCACCAGCCAAGCTCCCCCAACCCCTGCCACAGCCAGCCCCTCCCCCCCCCAGCCCCCTGAACCCCTGACCAGCCCCATCCCCTCC
>JAGPOW010003395.1:62564637-62579733 GCA_030014935.1 Caiman crocodilus | reverse complement strand
GACCTCCTGGCCAAATGGGGCCAGGAGGAAATGCTTTGACAATTCAAAGCAGGCCACCACACCCAGAACATCTACCAGGTGATAGCTGCCCAGATGGCCGGGCAAGGGCCCACGTGGCAGTAGTGCTGCACAAATGCCAACCCTGCAACCACAGTTCACTGGCAGCTGGCCCAGAGGGGTAGATGCCTCTACTGGTTCTGCAGTCCCCATCCAAGTCTGGCAGGTGCACAGCAGGTCACAACCAGGCAGCAACCCCCACTGCCCGTCTGCTGCAGTAGGTAGAGCGTGCAGGGAACTCTCAGGGCTGCTTCAACAGTCCAGTTGACACAAGGGGTAGTGTCTCAGGAAGCTCCTGAGAGCTAGTAGCCCTGAGCTATTTGCCAGGGCAGCTTTTTATACTGCTAGGGACAGCACAGGTGCTTGTCCCAGACTCTAGCTCCCCCTGGCTAAAGATCCAGGAGGAGCCAGGCAG
This sequence comes from Caiman crocodilus, assembly GCA_030014935.1. Lineage (NCBI taxonomy): Eukaryota > Metazoa > Chordata > Crocodylia > Alligatoridae > Caiman > Caiman crocodilus. The sequence goes on along the minus strand of JAGPOW010003395.1, from coordinate 62,579,261 downwards.
GGTTATTTTGCCCCAAGTGGCACAATTTGCTCCATAACAAAGTGCACGTCCGAGCACACGTGCTGAAGCAAAAAGCCCCGGCTCAAATTTTCACCGCTTCTATTTGAGCACCTGCAAGCGCACGTGCTTGCATGTGTGGACATACCCCAAGAGGTTAAACTACAACATCATCTCTCAGGATCCCAAGCCCAGGGTCTGCTTCCTCTATCACTCTCTTCTTGCTGCTGCCAGTCTCCAGGACCCCCATTTCTCCAGCTTCTACTGCCTGCACTCACCCCTGAGGGTAGGATGGGGCATCACACAACCTGTGGATCTCATAGCTGGTAGACTTGGCAGGGAAGCAGAAGGGGGGCAGGGGAGAGAGACACCCAGGATGCTGGAGATGCACAGTGGCAGGGGAGGCCATGCAGTGCAGCCCATGTGGCATATGACCCCTGGCCACTAAGATGGACTGCCCTGTGCTAAACTGTAACAAACACAAAAGATGGCTCATTAAAATGGTACAGGGAATGGAAACTTTTGGTTATGAAAGATTAAACAAGAATGGTTTGTTTAGCTTAACAAAGCCAAAGATTAAGATTAAGAGAGGACAGTAGTACTTTTTACAAGTTTATTCACAGGGTATAATATTTGGAAGAGAGAAGAGCTGAGGCTAAAGAAAAACCAGCATGAAATCCAAAGGCAAGACTGGTTATGAACAAATTTAGATTGGAAATTAGAAGATGCCCAGAGAAGTTAAGTTTTATAGCCTGGAAACCCTTCTGAGTAAAGTAACAAAAACTAAATCTGACTCGCTTAAAAAACAACTTTCGTAAGTTAATGGTATGCTAGAGAGCTACTGGCTTAACAATCAGTCCATGTAACATATGGAATCAAGTATTTACAATCTCCACATAGGGTTCCACAGATACCTGCCACATTGCAAAGTAGTTATTTGGTAATCCAGGGATGCAGGTGTTGGGCTAGTTCCTTCTAAGATCCAGGAAGAAATATTTTCTCTATGTAAATGCTGCTGATGTTGAGTGTACTGACGGTGTCACACTCCTTTGAAGCACTGGGGCACTGGCCACAACTAAGAGTTGCTTTTTGACTTGGATGTGACAATTCTCCTATCTGCATTTAAAGAGGGGAGAGACCCATAGCCACAAAGACAAATTTGAGGTCAGGAAAGAATTATACCCCTAGGTCTCCAGGTCAGGACAGCTGTTAGGGGGCCCAGTGAACTCACAGTCTATGTGGCTGGAAGGAGAACAGAACTTGGCTGCTCATGTGGCAGCAGTAGCAGGGGCTCACGCTGCCTGCAGGGGAACAAAGTGCTGTGCACAGCAAGAGCCCTGAGCAGCCCTGTTGTACAGTGTTCTCAGCATTTCTGGTTTTTTGCTTAGCATAGTGTACAACAATCACAAGTGGCAATTCTGGGAAACTCTTGGGCAAACGCATGGAACATTTAAATATAAGTGGCCCAGGAGGCCACTTTCAGTCCTGTCTTCCTATCGTAGTTCTGGTTACGCATTCTGGTCTCCCTTCAAGCTCTCATCCCAGCAACTCAGTCTCTCCCCCAAGAACTTACCATCCCAGTCACTCCCAGTCCCCAGTATCCACTCCAGCCCAAATCCAGACCACAAACTGATGTAAAAATTGTAGCAGTATCAAAGGATACTACAAACTGCTACAATGCAAACATTACAGCTAAATAATTCTGTAGCAATATAAGTGTAGCTGAACAGCTCCAATTTCAATTGTCATTCAAGACTCAAAGTTAGGGTGATTTAACTAACTCGTATCACACCAAAACAAGACATAACAGTTAGCTCCCTCTTATCTTTTAAAACAGCTCAGTGATATGTTTGTCCACACCTCCAGTTTTCTTACCCAACAGTCCCAGTTTTCACCTGCCCCAACACCTAGACCCGTTCTCTGTTTGGTGGCCTTTCTGCAAGTCCAATCATCCCCCCGCACCAACCCACCATCAGGTCAGATCAGCTCTGGTCCCTTCTGTGCTTGAATCATGTAGTTTCATCCTCCATGCTGCCAGGACCCAACGGAAGAGGTCACCAGGAACACGAAATAATCCAGATGACTGCTGCTGGACGCCACACAGGCCAGAGCTGCAATTACAAGGAATGCTCTGCTAAATACCGACTTGACATATGCCCAATATGGAGGGAATATTTAGGGAATATTCCCCATCTTGATAAATCTTTACTAAGTATATTTCAAATGCTTTCTTTTTTTTCCCCCAAAAGCCAAAATAACTTAGCCAAATTTGTATACATGTCATGGAGGTCAGAAACGACAGAGCAAGCCCCAGCATAAAGGCCTTCCTCTCCTCTGTTAACTGTCAAATCCCAACTTTCAAGCATTGGAAAATTATAATTTTCCAAAGAGGTCACCAACATTTTGCTTTTCTTTTGAACTATGTATGAAAGGATATTTTTGTTTTGTGTCTTAAAGTTTTTCTCTCCCAGCCTTATCTTGGACACAACTGAACTATTTTGGCTGAAGTTTTCAAAAAATAAAATTTTAATTGGGGCAGAGAGGCATATAGAAAAACAAAGCACCATTTCAGTTTGCCAGAGTTACAAGCATATAAAAACAGAATCCTACAAGAGTAAAGTATCAACAACCTTAAGAGGTGATGCTACCTGACTCTTCCACCTACCTGAGCAAGCGTATTTAAAGCTACATTAGGTAGCTCTGTAGCATGCTGCAATCTGCAACATAAACCAACAATTCCTACTTTTCAAATCATGGAAAAGCAATAACACTCTTTTTGCAGCCAATCACAGCTTTGCGAAACTAACCAGCAAAGGGTATTAAATTAAATGAACCAACCACCATTGGAGCCCAAATGTGTCAATTCAATAACCTACCCAAGGCCAAGTACAAACAATACACTTTTACTGGTATAAGCGATCAGAAACCAATCTATAGCCATAACAGAACAGAAGGTCAGCGCACAAAGCCAGTCTATACCCGTAACAGTTTAGCATACACAGACTACTTTAAAAATGACAGAACCCAGTTTAAGATTTGCCTCCCACCCCCATACCCTCAATGAGCAAGAGTATGTTCTGTTCACTACCCATCTAAACTATACTGCTTACAGAAAACCGCATAACTTAGATCAATTCCACCTCAGGCTTTTTAAATGTCTATACTTAGCCTAAGTTCCTCTTTTCCTCTGAATGAGTGCTGATAGTCATGAACTCAAGTTTCCTATACCTCAGCTACCAAATCAGTCATAAAAAATTCTGAAAAATATCGTTTGGTAACAAAATTCATCAAAAGGCTTCCATAGGTACAGCTATAACTCATGATGTATTTGTATGCACTATTATGAACCTATGAATTCCCCAATCATCAATAGTTATGCACATTTATTTAAAAATGTGGAACAGGAAGTTGAAAAAAAAAATCAATTGTTTTTATACCAACATATTTTATTGTTTCATATGTTACTATAACAGGTTTCACAACTCCAAACTGAAAACAAAGAGGGCATCCTCTTCTGTTTACCATTTACGCTCCACAAGAGTGATTTAAAACCAACAGCTCAGCTCTACACTTGCTTTGCATTTGTACTTTTTAGTTATTTTCCTGTATCAAAAGGTTGATTTATCTGTGGTTGGTAATCATTAAGACATTAAAATTTGAAACTGAACAGAACCACTTTTATGTATGTTACTTTCTGCTAATCATGAAGATACACTATACATGTACACAGACACATTTTCTATTTTGTTAAAAAGTGATAATTGATGCATTTCTTATTTACTAGATGATTTTTTTTCTTTTGATCTGTGTCAACCTACATTTTGATGGAAAATGGCATTCAGTTAAAAATAAACAAAAGCCACATTTTCAAATATTCTTTTCATTAGTTTAAAAAAATACTTGGCATACTAGATATAGAATGCGTCAAAAAAGGTTTTGCATTTAAAACTGTATGGGTAAAGAAGAGACAATATTTTTAGGTAGCAAACTAAACTAATTGCTTCTGGTCATTTTTAAGTTGCCAGATCTACTGATTTTTACTCTCTCACATATCAATTTTACTCAGAGTATGGTGGGGAGAAAAGAAGAGGAAGAAAGAAAAATGCTTTCCAAATTGGTTTATCTAATCTGAATAGACCAATCACTACCCTGAATTGGACAGACACAATGAATTGATTTGTACATCCAGGTTAATTTTGTAACTAAATAAAATGCAAATACTCCCTTGGCACTTGCAGGAGTGGTTACAAGCATCAAAAGCTAGCTTAGCATTTCAACAGGCTGATTCCAGGTGGTTAGCCAATAATTTCAAACAAATCAGTGGTTTCTTTAAAACTGTGAAAATAAGCATATGTGACTTGAATATTGTTAAGTTGTTGAAACTTCAACCAAATGTAGTTATCCACCACTAACGGTAGAATGTATTGAATCTGATTAAACCATTTACAACCAGAAAGATGACGCTATTTTCTTATTAAAGGGGGAAAAGAAAAAAAGTCACATAAGTTTTACTTGCTACTGAGATGAACATGAACAAATGATACAGTGCTTCCTTTGAATCTTGGCCATTCTTACTGTACTACGAGACTATGAATTTCTAACTTCATAATAAAATTAAGTTTGCATACCAGCACAGAATATCCCAGGGACTTCACTCCGGAATATAACAGTTCGTACTTTCTTATCAGATTTCAAAGAATCCACAGCTTTTGACATCTACAGAGAAAAGGAGGAGGGGAAAACCAAATACTTTTCAAACACTTAATTCAAATGTTTTACCTTCACATTAGAAGCAGTTAGCTTTTTCCACTTACCATTTTTAAAAGATTTTTATTAAGTGCATTCTTGGCATGAGGTCTATTTAATCCAAGCACCACAATTCCTACAAGGGAGAAAAGAAAACTTTGAATAAGTATATGAGACAGAGAAAGGGGGGGAATGAAATACCTGTGTTGTTTTGATGCTACAGTGATACCAAGTGAGGACTGAAAAAAAATTGTACATACATTATTGTATCTGATTTGTTCTGCAATTTCTTTACTTTAAGCTTGATTAGATTTTCAGATTGCTTACATTCAGATTGCTTACAAAAACAGCACATAATTTAAGGAACTACTTTAATAACTAATGGCCATGCCCTTAAATTTGAATACATAATTGCCATGGTTGCATGCATAAGCTGTGTACTTGTATAAACAGTTTGTTGTATAACCACGCCACATACCTACTCTATGTCTCAGCCCAGGCAGGATAAAAATTTAAACTGCCAACTCTTATTTTTAAGATTATCAGGCATTTGCATTTGTCTAATACCTATCTTGACCGACTCATTCAATTCTTAAAAAATAGGATTTGTATTTGTTACAGAAATACAGTGGCTCTTTGCACATAGCAACGTGTCAACTTCGTCTATGCCAGTTTATTCTTTATATCAAAATTACTTCTAATTCATATATTCCCTGTGGCTACAGGAATAGATTATACAAGCACAGAGTGTACATCTATACACAAAGTGGGTCTGAGTTTCTCTGCAGAAGTAGCAAGTTCTTTAATTTTAGGCTTTAGAGTATACTCGAGATCTTTTATTTAGTAAATTTAAAGGATTTGGATGGTGTTACAGTGATGTTGCAGCTGTGATGGTCCAGGAATTGTGCAAGGCAAGGATTTCTTAGGGTGATATCTTTTATTGAACCAAATGCATAGTTGGGATAGTTATACAAGCTTTTGTCCTGAAGAATGTTTTACATTCAAAAGCTTGTCTAACTCTATACTAACTATGCAGTTGGGTCCAATAGCACGTATCAGCCTCAGAAAGCCTTGTCTTTTGCAAGGATTTAGATGACAGTAATAAAAAACTTCTGGGAAAGAGGTATGGTCTTTACTACTTCAATTACATCCTTTTAAATAAAACATGCTTTTTGCATATGTCCACAGGGTAGTACAGTACAGAAATACCAGAAATAGCTCAGTACACACTTAGTCTCAAACCACCAGCAGTAGAACGGTATTAGAAGTGCTGACTGGGTTAATTCATAGATTGTAGAGTTGGAAGGGACCACAATGGATCATCATGTCCGACCCCCTGCCCCTGGCAGGAAAGAGGACTGAGGTCAGATGACCCCAGCCAGGTGACTATCAAGCCTCCTCTTGAAGACCTCCAAGTTAGGTGATAATACCACCTCTCTTGGAAGCCCATTCCAGATCCTGGCCACCCTTACCGTAAAAAATTTCTTCCTGATGTCTAACCTAAATCTACTCTCCACTAGTTTGCACCCATTGTTCCTAATTACTCCCTGGGGCACTCTGGTAAATAGCACATCACCAATTCCCTGTTGTCCTCCCTTGATAAACTTGAAGGTGCTAGAAGGTCTCCCCTCAGTCATCTCTTGTGAAGGCTGAAGAGATCCAGCTTTCTCAAACTCCCCTCGTAGGGTCTTTCTCAGAGGTCACTAAGCATGCAAGTGGCCCTCCTCTGAACCCTCTCTAGATTCTACATGTCCCTTTTGAAGTATGGTGCCCAGAACTGGACACAGTACTCCAACTGCAGCCTGACCAATGCCACACAGAAGGGGAGCATCACCTCCCTTGATCTGTTGGTCATGTATCTGCTAATACACAAGAAGGTGCAATTGGCTTTGTTGATGGCCTTGTTACACTGCTGGCTCATGTTCACCTTGGAGTCAACTATGACTCCAAGATCTCTCTCAGCCTCTGAGTCACTGAGGAGGTCATCCCCCAATCTATAGGTGTGCTGGGGATTCCTCCTTCCTGGGTGGAGTACCTTACATTTATCTTTGTTGAACTGCATCCTATTTCATTCCGCCCACTGATACAACCTGTCCATGTTGGCTATATCTGCTCCCTGCCCTCCGGTGTGTTAACTTTGCCCCATAACTTGGTATCAACGGCAAACCTGGAAAGGGTGCTCTCCACACCCTCGTCCAAATCGCTAATGAAGATACTAAATAACACCGGTCCAGGCATCCACTCCACAGCCTGCTAGCTTCCCTATGAGAATAGGATGCAAAACTGTGTCAAAGACCTTCCTAAAATCCAGGTAGATGACATCAGCCTCAGCTCCTACATCAAGGCAGTGTGTGACCCGGTCATAAAAGACTATAAGATTTGTCAGGCAGAATCTACCTATGACAAACCCATGCTGGTTTCCTTTCAGCCTCATTTCCCCTGCTAGGCATTCACAAATGCGCTCTTTGATTATTTTTTCAAGTATTTTCCCATGGATAGAGGTAAGACCGACTGGCCAAAAGTGACCCGGGCTCATCCCTTCCCTGCTTCTTAAAAATGGGTACCACGTTGGCCCTTTTCCAGTCCTCAAAGATCTGGCCGGAGCACCAAAAGCTTTACTCTTCTTAGTATACCCAACCTCAACTTTTAATGTTTCCAGTTCAAAAGTTAATGCAAAGATCTAGCTTGGAAATCTCTACACAGCACAAATAAACTGTCACAAAAGGAGACTGACAATCTTGTGGTAAATTACTACTAGTATTACAGTACCTAGCTGAAGTTTCTAAACACTATCATTTTCTCTGCTAAGGCTAGAAATAGATGTTGCCAAAATGAAATGAATCAGCTACAACAGGACAAGTCCCAGCACAGCTGATCCATTCCACTGGGTGAAACACCTCACCCGTTGATCTTACAGGACAATGGATGACGTGAAGCTCTCAGGGGACATCTGTAAGTAGGGAAACCTTGGCTTAGTGACATGCTCCAGAGTCCTCTACCAGAGTGAGTTAGATACTCCACTGTGGTCCCAGGGCTAAGGCCAACAATCAGCTGAATGGCACTCCCAGGCCTGGGACCACACCAGAGTGCTTGACAGGTGGTCCAGCAAATCCCAAATGGAGAAACCCGAGCAGGCACTCCCTGGACTTCAGGGGGCTGTTACTATGCACCTCAGAAATGGGAATTTCCAGCAGATTGTGCAGGATGGGGTCCTGACATCCCTATACTGCCTGTTCAAAGGGCAGCTCCAAGCTGACCACACAGTCCTGTCATAAAACTAAAAGACATCTACTATAACAAGCAGCACAAATTGATACCACCTCTGTTGACACTGCAAATTTTGGCCATCAGTGGCACAATAAAGGGTACAGACATCTGTTTGCTTGGCTGTTGTGCCACCATAATTTTTTTTTATGGCAGCACAAAGGTGATACCTGTGTCCATATCCTTACAGTCACACAACAATGAAGCAACTATTGTTCTTATTGATGACTAAATTTTCTCTGTATTTTTCACTGAATTAATAACTTTTACTAGGATTTATACCAACATACAGTTCAAGCTGAAACATCTCCTCCTAGAGTCAGAAAATTCTTCAGGGTGCCCATATCAGCCTACTTTCCTGTCTTCCCTTTGGGCATAATTCATTACATTTTTTAACTAAACGTTTTTGCAGAAAAGTCCTATAATATCTAACAATAGAGAGACTTGTAGTACATGGTATACATGAGACACCCCCAAAACTTTTATTAAAGAGGCATCAGAACGAAGCTGTATCAATTAGCAAGAAGTTATAGGAAAGAATTAATAGGTACAATACAAAATAACAGTTTTGCCTGCCCAAATCCAGAAGTTCTTAAGAGTTTGAGGAGAGAAAGAAGGTGAGGTCATCCTCCCTCATGGCATATAAACAGAAGTTGTAATGCTGGTGTTAAACACCCTAAACAAAGTTTTAATGTATTTATTAATGTTTGCATTTAACTTAATTAGTTAAAAGTAAGGAAAAAAAAGTCCTTTGCAAGAAGAAAATAAAACCTGGAGAGGAAAAAAAAAAATGCATAAGCCAATTCTTCCTACCATTTTCATATCCAGTCATAACCCTACCACTGCTGTGCTTCTCTCCAAAAAAAGTGTGATTAATGCCCAACACATACTCACCCCACTTTCCAATCTTCCTAAACATGGAAAAAAGAAAGGAAGTGAGAATAGTCAGAAATGGGTAACAGGATTTAGGACATTAGAAAATTACAAACTGAAGTCAGTATTAGAAAAATAAAAATATATTCCATGGCTTCTCATTTCTCCTTCTATTCTTGATAGTTCCATCATAATAATAGCCAAATACCTCTGGAAATAATTTAAATTTAAGATACCTGAGGGGGTGTTGGGAATATCTCATGCCATAACTGGTAACCACAGCACAGATGAGTTAAATGATTTGTCCAGTGTTACATAGGAGGCCTACCATGGAATAGGAGTTTAATACAGGCCCTTGAGACCCATACCACACACATTCTTTATTCAAAATCAGTCTTCTAAAATTGGGGCATTTGTCTTAAGTGAGGAAATAGATTTTTCTTTGCTGTAATAGACGCTTCCAGACATTGTGCTCCAATGCAAGGGTGGGCAAAATACAGCCTGTGGGCACTTTGTCCAACCCACAGCAAGTCCCTAAGTTCCACCTAGCCCAGGTGCCCTCTGACCTGTAGCCCATCCTGCCTCCCCCTGGGCATGCAGTGAGGCTGGGGCACCCCACAGCTGGACTGCCTTTCTAGGCAGCTCAGGCAGCAGCAACTCTTTCTGGCTGCCACCACCTCTGTTCCTAGCCCCATGGAACTGGCAAGGACCTGTGGACACAGAACCAACCCCTACCCACCTCATACCCAATGCAGACCAGGCCCAGTAAAGTGGACCAGCTCCAGATCACACAGAACCTGCATATACAACCCCAAATCTGGCCTGCCCCACACCTGCTCCTGACTCGCCCACCATGCTAAGCAGTGGTAGCAACAGCAACTGCCAGACAGAAGCTGCTGCTCAGTGCAGGGGAAAAGTGGGTCCTTCCCTTCATCACTGCCAGGCCCTTCTTGTTGCAACCCCCTGGAGCCCATACCCAGACTGGCCTGTAGCTCCTCTGCACTGCTACCTTTGCCGCACTGGGTAGCCTGAAAATATTTTGAATAGCAAGAAAGAGAAGGAAACAGGAGAGGTGTTCTCATGCTTCCTGAGAAATCAGGACAATCGACTAGCTACCTCAGGTGCCTGTACATGAACACAGCCTGGGAAACAAGTAGGAAGAATTGGAAGTCCTTGCAGTCAGGGAACTATGACATGACTGGACTAACAGAGACTTGGTGGGATAGCTCGCATGACTGGAGTAGTCATGGATGGGTACAAACTGTTCAAGAAGGACAGGCAAGGAAGAAGCAGAGAAGTTGTACTTTATGTAAGAGAGCCATATGATAACTCAGAGCTCCAGTATGAAGCTGGAAACAGGCCTGCTGAAAGTCTCTGGGTTAGGGTCAGAGGGGAGAGCAACAAGGGTACTGTTGAGGTGGGGGGCCTGCTATACCACTAGATTAGGAGGAAGCGATGGATGAGGCTTTCTTCAAGCAACTAGCAGAAGTTTCCCAATCACAAATCTTGTTTCTCATGGGGAACTTCAGTTATGCCGACATGCACTGGGAGGGCAATCCAGCAGTGCGCAGGCAATCCAGGAAGTTTTTGGAGAGTTTTGGGACATTTTCCTGGTACAAGTGCTAGAGTGGCCAATAGGGGCCATGCTCTTTTTGAGTCACAAACAGAGAAGAATTGGTGGGGAATGTAGTAATGGATGGTAACTTGGGCAGCAGTGACCACAAGATGACTGAGTTCAGGATCCTAAGGAAAGGAAAGATGGAGAGCAGCAGAGTAAGGACTCTGGACATCAGAAAAGCAAACTTTGACTTGTTCAGGAAACTCAGAGGCAGGATCTCCTGGGAAGCCAGACAGAGAGAGAGAGAAGAGTCCAGGACAGCTGGCTACCTTTAAAGAAGCCTTTATTAAGAATGCAGGAACAAACCATCCCAATGCACAAGAAGACAAGCAAGTATGGCAGAAGACAAATCTTGTTAGCAGAAAACTCTTCAGTAAACTAAGTCACAAAAAGGAACAGTGGAAGTATAAGAAGTGGAAATTTGGACAAATAAATAGGGATGAGTATAAGAGCATGCTTGGGCATGCAGGGATGAAGTCAGGAAGGCCAAAGCGTAATTGGAGTTGCAGCTAACAAGGGACATGAAGGGTTTGTACAAGGTATGTTGGTAGCAAAAGGAGGATCAGGGAAAGTGTGGGTCCCTTACTAAATGGGGGAGGAAATCTTGTGACAGGTTTCAACCCAGAAAAGGCTGTAGTGCTCAATGCCTTCTCCTCAGTCTTTGCAGGCAAGTTCAGCTCCCAGACTACAGCAACAGGCAGCATAGTTGGCGAGGAAGTGAGTAGTCACCAGTGGCAAAAGAACAGTTTTGGGACTATTTAGAAAAGCTGGACATACAAGTCCATGGGGCCGGACGCAATGCACCTGAGGATGCTGAGGGAGTTGGCTGATGAGACTGCAGAGCCACTAACCATGATCTTTGAAAACTCATGGCAATCAGGAGGGGTCCTGGGTAACTGGAAAAGGGCAAACAGTGCCCATATTTAAGAACAGGAAAAAGGAAGATCCAGGGAACTACAGACTAGTCAGCCTCACCTCAGTCCCTGGAAAAAGTATAGAGCACATCTGCTACGGTAGGCTATTATATCTTATGCTTTAAATTTGCACCTGTTTATAGAGTAGTGAATTATAGTATTGGTTGGGGGGGGTTATATTCATGGTGCTAACAGATCCTCAAGGAATCTATCTCAAAGCACTTGGAGGAGAAGAATGTGATTAGGAACAGTCAGCATGGATTCAGAGAAGTCATGCCTAACAAACTTGATTGCTTTTTATGATGAGGTGACTGGCTCTGTGGATGCAGGGAGACCAAAGGATATAATATACCTTGATTTTAGCAGAGCTTTTGATATGGCCTCTCACAACATTCTTGCAGGCAAGCTAAGGAAGTACAGGCTGGATGAATATATTGTAAAATGGAGAGAAAACTGGTGGTAATCCGGATAGTAAGCAGGGATCTGTGTTTTCCCTTTCCCATGGAAAAACAGAAAAATACAGAGATGCCATTTTTATTAGAGAAAACGTGGATTTTACCTTTTAGCAGAGCAAGCTAAGGATTTCCCATTTTGCAAAGACATCTGCAGGCAGGCAGAGTTCCAGCCTGCAAGAGCTGATTGCAAAATGGGCAGGAAACCCCCAGCCCTCCCCAGAAGAGGAGTTGGGGGAGAGAGGGAAGGAAGGGCAGGGCCTGAGACTTTTAGTTAGTCCCAAGGCTTGGCTCAGTCTCCCATTCCTTCTCGAGCCTGCAAGGTTAGGTAAGTGGGGTTTGCAGGGGACTAAGAGAGTGGGGCAGTTGGGGGAAGCCCTGGAGTGCCTGGCCAGGTCCACATAAACTGTCAGCGGCACTATCAGCCTCAGAGCCTCTACGTGCAGCTTCCCTTAAGAACGAATAGAGCCATTCGCAGTCCACGTACAACCGGCTGGGTATTCCAGCAGCAAGCAGGGAGGTATTGGAGAAAACCCTGGAGTGGCTACCTGGCCAGCGGCATGCGAAACCAGAGCAGCCTTGGAGCGACTGCCGACACGCCCCATACCACTTGCCTGTGGAGCCATGCAGCTGGCTGCGGGAAGGCTACAAAGGGCACAGCAGTGACAGGGAAGGCAGCACTGGGGAGGGAGAGTGGAGGGCCTCGCATGTGGCAGCCACCACCACTGCACCCCATGCTGTATTCCTGCTGCCAGCTGAACAGCTCCACAGGCATAACTCTGCAGGCACAGCTCTGTGGTCACAAGGCTCCACAGGCAAGTGGTACATGGCAGCGGTGCCCTTCTGCAGGCCGCACACAAGCCACCTGCCTGGCCAGAGGTGGGGGCTTGCACGCAGTGGCCGCCATCACCACCATGGCCATGCCCCATGCCACTTACCTGCGAAGCCGTGCAGCCATGAACCTGTGCCCACAGAGCTGTGTGGCCAGCCACGGGAAGGTAGCACAGGGCATGGCAGCAGCAGTGGTGGTGGCAGTCACATGTGAGCTGCCCCCTCCTTCCCGCCATGCCAAACAGCTTATATGCAGCCCACAGAGGAGCTCTGCTGCCCTTGCCCCCCTGGCCCTGTTCCTGAGAGCACGCACAGACACAAACACCCTTCCCCCCATTCTCCATTTGCTCCCCCATATGCACTATATCTGGCCCTTCCTTTCCCCTCCATACACACTTACCTGATGGGAATGTGGGTGTGTGTGTGTATGGGTCTGTATGCCCACCCCTGCGGGGGGCGTGAGGGGCACCAGCAGGGCCATGGGGAATGTGTGTGGGGGGAGCAACTTTAATTTTAATCATGGATTTTGCGTCTTTTAATCAGAGAATTTGCTATTTTTATCAGGGAAGCCAAGATCCCTGGTAATCAGTGGCTCAATATCTAGTTAGCAGCCAGCATCAAGTGGAGTGTCCCAGGGTCAGTCCTGTTCAGTGCCTTCATCAACGACCAAGAAGATGGCATAGAGTGCACCCTCAACAATTTTGCAGATGACACCAAGCTGTGGGGGGGTAGTAGACATGCTGGAGGGTAGGGCTAGGATTCAGTGATGTAGACAAATTGAAGGACTGGATCAAAAGAAATCTCATGAGGTGCAACAAGCACAAATGCAAAGTCCTGCACTTAGGCCAGAACAATTCTATGTACCAGTACACGCTGGGGGTTGACTGGCTGGACAGTAGCTCTGCAGAAACAGACGTGGGGGTTACAGTGGACAGTAAACTGAATATGAGCCAGAAGTGTGCCCTTGTTGCAAAGAAGGCTAGTGTTATACTGGGCTGCATCAGTAGGAGTGCTGCCAGCAGATCAAAGGAAGCGATTATTCCCCTCTTTTCAGCACTGGTAAGGCCACATCTAGAGTACCGTGTTCAGTTTTGGGCCCCCTACTAGGAAAGGATGCGGACAAGTTGGAGACAGTCCATCAGAGGGCAACAAAAATGGTGAGGGGCCTCGGTGACATGAGTTATGAAAAAAGACTGAGGGAACTGGCCTTATTACATTTAGAAGAGGAGACTGAGGACAGGATTTAATAGAAGCCTTCAACTACCCGAAGTGGGGTTCGAAAGAAGATGGAGCTAGACTGTTCTCAGTGGTGGGAAATGGCAAAACAAGGAGCAATCGTCTCACGTTGCAGCAAGGGAATTTTATGCTAGATAGTAGGATGCATTTTCTTACTAGGAGGGTTTTAAAATGCTGCAACAGGTTACCCAGGGAGGTGGTGGAATCTCTATTCTTGGAGATGTTTAAGACCCAGCTAAACAAGTCTTTGTCTAGGTTGACATAGCTGGGGACTGTCTTGGCTTGAGCAAGAGGTTGGATGAGATGACCTCCTAAAGTCACTTCCAACCCTAATTTTCTATGACTGTCCCTCCAGTTAGAGTGTGATATGAGCAGTTATGTTTATAATTATAGTATCATAGTATCTAGGGTCAGAAGGGGCCTAAGCAGGCCATCTAGTCTGACCCCCTGCCAATGGCAGGAACAAGCACCAAGGTCACAGAACCCCAGCCAAGTACCTATCCTATCTATTCTTGAAGGTGCTCAAGATAGAAGCAAGAACAACCTCCCTAAGAAGCTGGTTCCACATCCTAGCCACCCTAATTGTGAATTAGCGTTTCCTAATGTCCAACCTAAACCTGCTCTCCAGTAACTTGTGACCATTGGTCCTAGTTACCCCTGGTGGTGCCCAGGAAAAAAGAGCCTGCCCTATTT